>PVLC010002957.1:59431-75196 GCA_004027655.1 Graphiurus murinus
TGAGAAAGAGCAAACTCTTTCTCCAGCTACATAGTGCTGCCGGAATTTATTCTCATGATAAGGAAGCAAGCTTCTTGGCATGGTAAACTGTGTTCCGGATTTCTAATATGCTTGGATACATTATGAAGAATGGACAAAGAAATGTAGGACAAGGAAAATTAGGACAGGAAGGTAGTTAGATTATAGACTGTATCTTTTTTATTCTGGTTTCTGTACAAAGCATCTTATGACTTTATGAAAGAAAGCCTGTCTATTGTTCTTCTGCCTATAAGTGTCATGCTGAAGCCTTCGATAAACGTGCAGTTGCTGAACCTGTCGTGCTCTGCATCCCCTGCGTCCCGCGGACCCTTGCCCAGGGAACTCAACGCACTAGACGTTGACACACACACACACACACACACACACACACACACACACACATATATATGTGTGTGTGTGTGTATATGTGTGTGTACACAAATATATATATTTGTACATAAATATATACATATATACATATATATGTGTGTACATAAATAAAATGTATGACCCTTCATATATATATGTACATATATATATATATATATATGTTATTTTTATTTTGTTTGGAAGCAGGATCTCTCTCTGAGTTGCTGAGGATCTTGCCAAATCACTGAGGCTGGCCTCAAAAGCTGAGATCCTCCTATCTCAGACTCTCATGCACTAGGATTACAGGTGCACACCAACACATCCAGCTATCTGCTTGAACTTTCTGAAGAAAAAATAAAAATATGCTTTCCGTGGGTAGCATGTCAGTGCAGTTTTTTTTTATTGATTTCCAGCCACTGAAATAACACAGGATAATTGAAAACACAGTAGGTGCAATTGTAATAAATTTGCTGCTGCATGCTTTGGCCTCTTTTCAGCCATAGGTGGGCTATGGAAATCTACTGCATTGTTTTTGCCACAGGTAATATCACTCATAAAACCATTTGCTTGTGAAAAAAAAAGAAAGAAAAATGAGGACATTGTACATATATGTTTTCTGGAAGTTGTTATGCTTTTGTTCAAATTTTTATTTTTTTCTTTTTTGGATCATCTACCCCAGCCACCTTCCTGTGTAATAACATTTAGGGGACAAGGAACAGGAGAATAATATAATGTAAGACAGTCTATTTAACAGAAGCTTGAGCCTATGAAATGAGTCCCATTAGAACTATACACTTGCTTTAACTATCCACGCTTAACAGTCGTAGACGAAATGTCATTACAAGTGTCGTGAATATAATTTAGGCTACAGGGGGAGATAATAAAGAAAAATAAATCCAAACAGAAAAACGAAGCAACACCCAGAAAACATCCCGTCCCTATGTCTCTGCGTGATTAACCATGGCATGAGCTTCTCTCATCTTGCTCTTTACAGTGCTGACATCTTTCTTGAGAACCCTTGCTCCTGGGATTCATCAGTAACCATGGGAGCTGCTGTGCAGACCAAAAAGTGAAGCCCACCCCCAAATGTTTCTTACAATTTTGGGGGAGCTCCTAGGAAATAAACAGCCTGAGGGACAGGCACACACTGTCTTGATGACTGTCCTGGTTTCTGACAGCTTGGCTGATGGAGGCACAAGACAGCCACATATTTTTGGTGGTTAAAAATAAATGTTTCTTTTTCTTTTTTACCATCTGATATTTATTTATTTATTATGTATTTATTATTATGTATTTATAGTCTCACATCATAATGTAATTCACGGTGATAGTGACATACATGCACACAGCAATTGATGAGTTTTCCCTCAGTTCCCTTCTCATTCTACCCTGACCCCCCTTCCTGAGATTGGCATTGATATTCTCACATATGTAAACAATGCCAGTAGAAGAGATTCCTTCATTAATTCTCCCTTTCCCCTTTCCTCCCCAAAACCACCTCTCTTGCTCCACTGGGGTTTCTCCTCCATTATCTAAAGTCCCTCATATCCCAATCACTCCCTAGCTTCTGCATATGAGAGAAAATGTATGACCGTTCACTGTCTGTGACTGGTTAATGTCATTTAACATAATGTTCTCCAGGTCCATCCAGTCTCCTGTAAATGACATAATTTTGTTCTTTATTGCTAAGTAGAATTCCACTGTTGCTATATCCCATAATTCTGTGATTCATTCATCTGTTGATGGACACCTGGGTTGTTTCCATAATTTGGCTAGTGTGAATTGTGCTGCTATAAACATGGATATGCATGTATTACTATAATATTCTGATTAAAAATATTATAAATAGTGAATAATTATAGAAAGGTCACAGGATACAGGATCAGCATAAGGAATACTTTCCTATATCTTTTAGCAATAAAGTTAGAAAATGATTTTAAAATGTTTTAGTAGTAACATGAAGAAACATTTGGTAAGAGGAATGACTCTAAAGGAGAATGAGTAGGGTCTCCATCTTGACATAAAACTTTGCAAAGAAAATTTTTGAATCTTAAGTAAAACCAGAGACAGATTTTTAAAAAAATCAAATTTCCTCCTAATATGGTCAGTTCTTTTCTTTTTCCCAAAAGTTCCTACTTTAAGGCTTCATCAATCTCTATTTATGTCCATAATTGGATTCATCCCTTCCTGATTCAAGTTTTAAAGAAGGTTCCTGTTATTTTAGGAAAGATTAAAATATCATATATCCAACTGTGAATGATAAGAGATTCTACTTGCCTGCCAAGTGA
This sequence comes from Graphiurus murinus, assembly GCA_004027655.1. Classification (NCBI taxonomy): domain Eukaryota; kingdom Metazoa; phylum Chordata; class Mammalia; order Rodentia; family Gliridae; genus Graphiurus; species Graphiurus murinus. The sequence goes on from PVLC010002957.1 coordinate 62,107, forward strand.
GTCCCTTCTGAGTCTGGGACCAAGAATATTGCTGTGGATATAATGTCCTCTGAATGGTGACTTCTGGAATTGGATGAGTGCTTATACCAATGCCAAGATACCAAATCAGATATGCCCCTAGGAATTGCCTTATTCTGTTTTTAAAGGGTCATAGTCTCTGACTTTTTCTCTGAAGATTAGTATTCATGTGGGCTGATAGTCACTAACAAAGTTTATTTATTTATTTTGTGGTACTGGGGATTGAACCCAAGGGCATTCTACCTCCAGGCTACACCCCCAATCCTATTTTTTATTCTTTATTTTGAAACAGGGTCTCACTAAGTTGCAAAGGGCCTCACTAAGTAGCTGAGGCTGGCCGCAAACCCAGATCCTCCTGTCTCAATCCCCCAAGTACTGGGATTACAAGCGTGCCACCATGCCCGGCTCCAAATTTTATTTTTAACAATTGCTTTAGGCAATAGTTCATACGATTAAGAAAAAAAACAGGAAAAACTCCATTGGTATAAGGAAGCTAAAAGTTTGCACAATCTAGCGTTCTCTGTTACAAGAGAGCATGATTAATGGTGCTAGCCATACAAAAGATAGCTTTTCTGCAAACTTGTCTCAGACTCCAGACACTTAGCTTTGAGTTAGGAAGAGCCTATTACATTGTTAATGCAATAACCAGCAAAGGCCATATATTGATTTTTTAAAAAAATTCCAATGTGCCCTTGAACGTGTTGCTCTCTTAGAGGATAAATTACTTCTTCTTGTGTGATTGGTAGACACATCTTTATTTTTCCAAAGTTGTGGATAGTAGTGCCACATTAGCCCTGATTTCAATTTCCATGGTATCAGTTACCCATAGTTAACCACCAGTTGAAAATACTAGTTGAAAATTCCAAAAATCCACAATTTATAAGTTTTAAGACAAATTTAAATTTGCTGGGCCTGGTGATACAGACGTAGGAGGCTGACAGGCAGATTGCAGGTTCAAGGACAGCCTCAGCAACATAGCAAGACTCTCAGAAACCTAGAGAAACCCTGTTTCAGAATAAAAAAAAAAATACAAAAAGGGTTAGGGGTGTAGCTGGAAGATAGAATGTTTCTGGGTTCAATCCCCAGCATTACACACACACACACACACACACACACACACACACACACACAATTAAATCTTTTCAAATTCCTTTAGCTCAAAATCATCTGTAGGGCAAAGTGACATATTTCAAGGTGGTAGATTCTGCCACCCACCCTTTAGCAGTAAAGGGGAGATTTTTAAATGTTTCTCCTTAAGCCCAGCATGGTGCCACATGCTTATAATCCCAGTACTTGGGAGGCTGAAATAGGAGGATTGCAGGTTCACAGCCTGCCTCAGCAATTTAGTGAGGTCCTCAGCAACTTAGTGAGACCTTGTTTCAAAATAAGAGGTAAAATAGGGCTGGGAGTATAGCTTGGAGGTAGAATGTCCCAGGGTTCAAATAAAATAAATAAATAAATACATACATACATACATAAATACATAAACAAATAAACGAATGTTTCCCCTTAAATCTCCTGATTGCATGACTCTGCCCACTCACGTCTACACAACTGATTTTTCAGTGACATAGAAGAACAAGTACTTTACCACATCATCCCTCCCCTCAGGTCTCCAGATTCGTAAGTTGGAGAGTAGGTTTCTTAGGTCATCATTCAAGCTCTCCTCATCAGCAATCCCTAATTCTTCATCACAGCAGAAAGCTAAGGACAAGCACAAATCTCCTAGAGGCCATTGTCAGGATTAATGAGAGTTATCACAACTCATGAGCAACGTGTTACTCACTCCCTCTAAAATGCTTGACCATAGCCGGGCGTGGTGGTGCACACTTGTAATCCCAGCATTTGGGAGGCTGAGACCGGATGATCCAGGTTCGCAGCCAGCCTCAGCTACCTAGTGAGGCCCTCAACAACTTAGTGAGACCCTGTTTCAAAATAAAGAATAAAAAATAGGGCTGGGGGTATAGCTCAGAGGTAGAATGCCCCTGAGTTCAATCCCCAGTATTGCAAAAATATAAAATAAAATAAAATGCTTGGCCATATTTAACCTGCAGCAGTGATTTTTGACATATGTTATTATTTCCCTGCATTTTTCAAAGGCAGTATTGGAGTCACAGTTTAAATACTTTCAAATGTTGCTTAAAGATGGGAATATTCTGAGAACGGTGTCATTTAGGCAATATTGTCACTGTGCCAACATCACAGAATGTACTTATAAAACCCTAGATGGTGGAGAGCAATCACTCAACATGGTCTCTGTGGTAAGCCCAAGAGGTAGGAGGCTGCTGTCAGTGTAACAGTGCACACTGCTTTACAATAAAAACTTTTCTATATCTAAGCAAGAGTACACTCTAAAATGATGATAACCATAAATCATATAGTATATTAAATGCATAAACCAGTAAGACAGTCGCTTTATTGTCTTTATCCGAGATTAGGTGCTGTACATAATTGAATGGCCTATACTTTTATATGACTGGCCATGTAGTAGTTTTGTTTATGTCAGCATCAGCATAAACACCTGAGTACTGTGGTGTACTGCCCTCGACGTTATGACGGCCACAGCAGCAGGAAGCAAGAGGAATTTTTCAGCTTTATTATAATCATATGGAGCACCATTGTATATGCTGTCAGGTATGAACCAGAACACCACGCTCTGTGGTGCATGACCATCCGCAGGTGAGAGTTACATAGCCAGTTAGAAGCTGAACTGGGATTCAGAGTTAATTGGCCTCAGCATTGGCCTTTCTCTGCACTGTGTTCTGCTACTTCACTGGTGGCCAAAGGATTCCTTATACCTGACCTCTACCGGGTGCAAATTCTCTCCCTGCTTCTTCTGCTCTCCTTTCTGACGCTGTTTCCCCGTCAGTGAAATCTTTACACTGCCAGGTTATTTGTTTGACTTCTGCAAAAACTCGTTCTCTCAAAAAGGAAATTCACTGGAGCAAAACAAATTCTAAATGTCAGAGCTGCCAATTAGCGGTGTGACCTTTACCAAGTCACTTCCCCGCTCTTGGTCTCAGTTTTGCTTCTCTGCAGCCTCAAAAGTTTGCAACATTTGTGATTTCTTTATGATGATTTGGACAAAGAAATAGGACTTTTAGCATTTAACTGGGAAGGTTGGAGTGTTAGCAGTTTTAATTTTTTAACGGTTTAATTTTTTTCATAAATATTTCCTCATCTTCAAATTACTAAATTTAGGCTTGTAGTGACAAGCTTTCACTTGAAGTGAGATTTATTTACTTATTTTTAGATTTTGACCTACCAAGGGATTGAAACCAAGGACATTCTATCTCTGAATTACATCCTCAGCTCAATTTTACTTTTTTTTTAATATAGGGTCTTTCCAAATTACCATATAATACTGGCCTCTAACCTGTGATCCCTCTGTCTTAGCCTCTCAAAGACTGGAATTACAGGCATATGCGACCATGCTTGGGTTGAACTGAGTTTTTGTTTGTTTTTTTTTTTTTTGCAGTACTGGGGATGGAACTCAGGGGCATTCTACCTCTGAGCTATACCCCCAGCCCTATTTTTTATTCTTTATTTTGAAACAGGGTATCACTAGGTTTCGGAGTGCCTCACTAGGTAGCTGAGGCTGGCCGAGAACCTGAATCCTCCAGTCTCAGCCTCCCAAATGCTGGGATTACAAGCGTGTGCCACCACGCCCAGCTTGAACTGAGTTTTAAATGTGTAAAATCTTAAAGATAGGTTGACATGCCCACAGAAATTATGTAGTAATTTATTGATAAAACAATGAATGAATGCATGAGTGTTGTTGGGACATTATTTTAATTTATAAAACAGGCATTGTCAAGTTTAATATACTCTGATTCTTATAAAGTCAATCATATGCTATTTGTGTGTGTGTGTGTGTGTGTGTGTGGTACTGGGGATTGAATCCAGGGACATTCTATCTCTGAGCTACACCCCAGCCCTCTTTTTAAATTATTTTTATTTTTGAAACAGGGTCTCACTAAGTTGCAGAGAGCCCCACTAATTAGCTGAGGCTGGCCGTAAACCAGGATCCTCCAGTCTCAGCCTCCCAAGTACTGGGATCACAAGCGTGTGCTATTGCACCCAGCTTCATATGCTATTTTAAATAAGATTAGCCCAAGAACTCTCAACATTATACCCCATGCAGACCAGATAACAGACAATGTCCCTGTTACTGATTTCAGTCAATAAGAGAGTATTTGTCCCAACTACACTCTAAAGCAAGTGTTTCTTGTTTGTTTGTTTGTTTGTTTGTTTTTTAATCAGGTTATTGGAGAATATTTGGAGAAACCAAGTTCTCATTGCTTCCTACAAGCTCTTCTTTTCTTCAATTAATTCAGACAGAGGAACACTCCCAGCATGTGCTCCTCTCATCCCTGGAAACACCTTTATCATAGCAGTTATCCTGTATAATTGTAATTATTTGTTATCTCCTCCACACAATGAGCATGCTATGTGGGACTCTATCTCCCTTCTTTCTCCCTCACTTTCCACACCCTCCCTGATGCCTGCTGTACACTAATCCTGAGAGAACTATTGTTTGAACTTTATAACATAGGAGGTACTCAACTTTGCAAAGTGATACCTACCAATTCTGACAATCTCTATGAGTCCTACGCTTTTGGAAACAGTGAGCCGCCATTGCATTTCCTGAAACACTGGGATGCCACGGGGAGGCATTTCACCCCTCCTTCCAGATGTGTCCCTGTTCTGAGATCAGTTTCACTTTGCAGGGTATCATTTTTCAGACAGCTGATGGCTATCCAAAAATTACATGCTTTGGAGCATTAAGTAGTTTCTGAAACTGCTAAAAATGATCTTGGCCAGATCCTTTCAACTATCCCATGCACAATTATGCAAACCGAATGTTCACTTGCTTCTCTGAGTCTCTCGCATCCCTTATTTCTTCTTCTTCTCCTGCCTACCAACTTAGTAGAATTCAAAATACTCTAAGCCTGAGCTTTCGGTACTGATACTTCTTAACCACAAGTAATAGAATTTGGTTTGCCCTTTGTGGTACTAAGATGTATAATTAATAGTCTGACTTCAAGATACTTGCAAATTAATTGTGTAACTTAATTTGGACATAGGTAAGAACTTTATTGTCCTGTATCATATCAAATGAAACTTGCAAAGCATAGAGTAGTTCTATTGCAAGACATTGTGAAATAAGAACTGTAACAGACAAAGAAAAAGGTGTAGAAGTGTTCAGATTTCTCCAGCCTCTCAACTTTTTCTGAACAAGCCATCATGCATGCTCACTACTGGAATCATCCCTAAATACCACCACTATCTCTATACTGTCTGCCATTGCCCTCTGGGGATTTCTAGCCTTGTCTATCAAAATCTGCTGCATTTACCAATGGCAGCAACAGCACTTTAAAAAGTATTTAAAATGCAGATATTTAGGCTACTCCAAAGTTGCTGAAGCAGGATCTTCATTGTAACAAGAACCCAGAGAACTTAAATATACTATACAGTTTGAGAAGTAGCCTAGGGCCTCTAGTGGTCTATAGTCAGACTGGGAAATATGTTTTGGGAGAAGGTTTCAAGCATGCATATCTATGTTTATAGCAGCATAAATTCATAATTGCCAAACTAGGGAACCAGCCTAGGTGTCTATCAACAGATTAATGTATTAAAAATTATGGGATATGCACACATTGGAATTCTACTTAGCCATGAAGAAGAACAAAATTATGTCATTTGCAGGGAAATAGATGGAACTGAAGAATATTATGCTAAGTCAGATTAGTCACTCACAAAAAAATGAAAGGTCAGATTTTTCCCTCATGGTGTACAAGCTAGGGAGAAATTAGTACACAGGAGTGACTACAGACAAAGGAGGAGAAATCTTTGTTGAGTAAGGTAGGGGACCTAACTGAGAGAGACAGGAGGGGGGAGGAAACTTGAAGAGGGAAACATTTCAATGGACATGATGTACATAAATGTTATCAATGGAGGGTTCAATGAGTGCTGTGTGCTTGTATGCCTCTATCACCCTGATCTCCATCAGGATGTATAATTGCAATGTACTAATAAGAAAAAAAATTATATATACTAACCTTATTTCCCCCATGTATTCTACCATTTTAGAAAAATCATTTGCTGACTATCCTGGAGATTTTTGTATGCACACATACATACACATGCATATTTATATACATATCTATACATGTATAGTATATGTAGATATATATCTACAGTTGCATATACATGCATACACGCACACATTATTGGCAAGAGGCAGGCATAGTGTAGTATTTTAAACACAGGAATGGGTTTAAATCCAACCTACATAAATCATGGTGTAAATCTATGTAAGTAATCTTTTACTTAATTTTCTCATTTATAAAATAGAAATAATAGAGGCAACACATAGAGTAATTAGATAGATTGTTAAAATTTGTAAAGTGCTTAAAATCATATTTCATGCATCCTAAATATGTTGTGAGTTTAGGGATAATTAAAAATAACTAAGTGTAGTAATATAAATGGGAAATACTTACCTTTTTTTCCTCTTTCTGTTGGGTAATGTCTATTTCAGTAGATGTGCAGTGCTATCCCAATGCTTTTGATCTGCGTTTTTTGAATAGTGATGTGGAACACTTTCTCCTATATTTGGTGGACATTTACATGAATTCTTTGGAACAGTGTTTATTCAAGTCTTTTGCCCATCTTTAAATAGGCTATTTGTATTTTGTTGTTATTGTTTCATTTGTTTTGCTAATGAATTATAGGAACTTTTTATGTATTTTATGTATTTTGGCTATTAATCCTTATCTCTTATCATATAGATGGTTTACAAATAGTTTATCTCATTCCATAGATTGTCTCTTAATTCTGTTATTTCTTTGACTATGTAGGAGCTTTCTAGTTGATTTTCTTTAACTAGTGTTTTTTATATCTGCTATTGTTTCCCATGCATTTAGTGTCTCTCCAAAATATTGTAAAGGATATTTTTATTTGTATTTTCTTCTAGGAGTTTTATAGTTTCAGATGTTATATTTAAATCTGCAATCTACTACAAATTGATTTTTGTTATGGTATAAAGAAGGGTACAATCTCATTACATTGCATATGGATATCCAGTTTTCCCTACACCATTTGTTGAAAAGACTGTTATTCTTTTCCTATGGTGAAATCTTAGAATACTCCTTGAAGATTAATTGAATATGCCTGGGTAGGTTTATTGCTGAGTTCTCTATTGTCACATTGGTCTATATATCTAGCTTTATGGCAATATCACAGTGTTAAAATAACATATACCTTTGCAGTATTTTGAAATAAGAAAGTTCAAAGGAACAGCTTTGTTTCTTTTCTCAGGAACATTTCTGGTATATGGGGTCTGTTATGGCTCCACTAAAATTTTAGAATTTTGATATTGTTATTGGCTTACTGCTTGTCCAGTGATTTTACTGAAGTAAAGTCTAAAAAGTTTTATTATTTATTCTGTGCAGCCACTGACATATCTACTTGGGTACTTTTGATCATCTACTAATTGGAAAGATATTCCTTAAATACTAGATAAATATGTGGATAATTAATTTTCTGAATGTACATACTCGTGTGTGTGTGTGTGTGTGTGTGTGTGTGTGTGTGTGTGACACCTTCAGTAGGCAAGCAGCAAGCAATTTTTTCTGTGTCTTCACTTCCTTGTGCAGAGAGTCACAAAATCAATCAGCTATAGGTGAGAAATTAGGAACTTTTTTTGTTTTTTCAGGACATATTCATAGTCCTGAACAAGTATGTCACCTTATAAATTCCCAAGAGTAAGTCAGAGTTCTACAAAGTCTTTATGAAAATCTCATTCCATAGATTTTTCTTTTGATTTTTTTTTTTTGGTAAGTCTTTTGTAGATGTAATGGGTGCCATCATCTCAGGCAGCTGTAATTTTAAGCTATTGCAGCCAGTTGTTTTGGGCATATGGTTACAGGGCAGAGTTGTTCACAGAGGGTGCATTCTGCCTCTGGTCAAGTAATGAATGGTAAGCTCTGGGAACTGAGCTTTTCACTAAGCTAATAATCAACTCACATAGTGAAAGAGTCCTGGAAACTAGATTTCTGAGGAGGACCAATCCCCTTCTGCCTTCTTTGGTTTTTGGTGGGCTGCTAGTTTCCATCGATTCTCTATTCATGAGTTTTTTGGGGGTTTTTTTGTTTTTTTTTTTTTTCATAGGATTAGGATAAGTTAAATGCTCCAAATCAGCTGTTTTTACAAGAAATCCAACTATTAATAAAATAAATGCTCATCAGATAGTTTTAAGCCATTAGTAAATTAACAGAGTTCTAGAAAAATTTGATTTTGACAGATTTTGTTAGTATAGTCAATTTTTTCTTATAAAAGTGAATTTTTAAAAGATTTTGTTTTGCCACTGCCAAAATGATCTCTGCTTTTTTCTTTTAGTTAATTTTTTTTTTTTTTTTTTTTTTTTTTTTGGTATTGGGGATGGAATCCAGGGGCATTCTACCTCTGAGCTATACCACTAGCCCTACTTTTTATTCTTTATTTTGTAACATGGTCTCACCAAGTTGCAGAGTGCCTCACTAAGCAGCTGAGGCTGGCCACGAACCCAGATCCTCCGGTCTCAACCTCCTAAATGCTGGGATTACAAGCGTGCACCACCACGCCTGGCTTAGTTCATTCTTATTATATAATTTTTCACATTAAGGAAGAATTACTTGCATGATGAAGATTATATATAGATATCTATATCTATAGGTGACTATATTCAATTTGTAACTATATCTATAGTTCTCATCTATGTATATCTATTTATTTAAAAACAGAAAGTAAATGTTGCAATCAAAATTAATCATTATGATTAATCTAATTTTTTTTGCCAGTACTGTGAGATTACTAGATGTTTCTTTCAAGTTATTTAACTTTCCTGTATCTCAGTGTCCCCATTTAAAATAAGGATTTCAAGATTACTGTGTGAAATAAATGGAAGATATAGTAAATGTATTGATTGTAATGTTTAAGCAATAATTTAATAATAATAATTTAATAATAATAATTATTATTGTTGTTGACTCAAATGTGCCATGCTGTATGTAAGATCCTTTTGACATGCATTCAAAATACTTCCTATAGATCCTGTGTCTTGTAATTACAATAGGTGAATGAAAACGGCACTATCTATCTTAAATAGTTAGGCTCAGAGCAGGTTCTGGTTCTGTGGTATACAAGCAGATACAGGAGTGAGCAGAAACACAATCATGGTGAGCAGATTCAAGCTATTAAAAATGATCTATCGAGTTAAAAACTTTGAAATATTAACCAGGAGAACTGAATAAATGATCAGCAGTAGAAATGTGTGAGGTATGTGCAAGAGTTGATAGAAAGTCCTTCAGAAACTAAGATATGAGTTGTTATGCATAGGAGCTGTCTTTTCCCGTGGTGCTGAATGTACACTGTTATGGACCCATCACCAAAAAAGAGACTTGTAGGCCTAGTTATATTCACAGATGGTTAAAGAAATTTAGACAAGTGAAGGTAAACAAAAGTACATGTATATAAACACAATTATATTTGCCAAATATATCTCCATAAAACTGGACAAAATGTACTACAAAGCATTATGGGATAAATGAATATAGTAATAGATAATACAAAAATAAAGACGTGAACTCCTCCATGTTGATTTTTGCCTTATAATCTAAGAGCATAACATAAAAAAGTGGCTGATCATCAGAGGTCACAGAGGTGGACTGAAGAAGAATTATGACATGTCAAGCAAAGCTGACTTTTTGTGAAAAAAATAGCGTTAGAATATAAATTTCTGTCTCAATTCTACAGTTTATTTTCCAATCAATTATACTTGCCTTCTGCCTCTGTCAGGCCATTGGCTTTAAGCAGTACACTAAGCCTTGGAGGCATAATAGATAATGTGGACAGATGGATAGTTAATAGTAAATCTAATCAACTACTTCATTGATACACAGAGAAGATATCTCCTAAACTTTTTGTAGCAGTGTGAAAAGCATCCGTTAAGCACAGTAAAGTTAGTGTCATCTACATCATAAACTATATACAAAGTTTTTCAACCAAAATGTCTTTTGTCTATGATGTGTCTATTACTTCTTTTAAAGTCACCTAAGCTATATGGTTTTTACTCATTTGCATTTAGTTATGAAACCTACATTTACTAAGGTATATTTGAATCATTTTCTTTAAAAATACAATTGCATAGGAAGTGAAATTATTTTAAATTAAGATTTGATTATATTTAATATAAAGCAATAAAATGTTAATAACTAGCCAGATCTAAATTCCACTTCAAATTTATAACAAATAATAAATTTGAAACACAATGAGACAAAATGAACACTTCTATACTATTAGAACTAGTAAATATGAAATGCAAAGTTTAGAATAAAATGACTTAAATCTACTTTTGATCACATCTTTTGCTCAGAAAAGTGTTCCCTAGAAGGTTCTTATATCTTCTAAACTACTTAAAATTTTCAAACTTTTGCAATTTAGGTACCTCTAGAATAAACAATAGATGCTCAAGATTGTAAAAACAGTCTGTGGCAAAGCTAATGTGCAGATGGGATTCTCCTCAATCATTAACCAGAGCTCCATCAACTCAATTTCTTCCTGTTGCCTGAGGATATTTGTCTACTTTTTCCCTCTGTAAAGAAGTGTATCTACTACACATACTTACTCAGTTTCACCATACAAAATCCCCACTTATTCAATTTTTATGGTAAAAGGGAAAGGAAAGTGGTGCTATTTTATTCCAATATGAAAATGACCAAAAACTTAGTGTGTTATTTTCTCTGAGAGTATTTGTAAATTGGATTCTTGTTTTCCTTTGGTGGATAATCTGTAACCCCAAATTATAGGGTCCTATGGCAACTTGTTTGGGATAATTTTAGTCAGGGAGTCATTCCCAGTTCCAACAAAATAATAAGCAGCCTACTGCCCAGCTTGTTTGCCCTGAAACATCACACTTGTTCATAAATAATGCAGCACAAAAAACTAATATGCAGTCTATGACTTTGAGAGTATTTCCACATGAATGACCCCATTTACTCTTGTGTCACAGGATATCACAGATTGTAGACTGATGAACTGACAGAGACATGGGTTGCAAGAGAAACCAGGTGGAATCAGTGACTGTGTTCTGAATCAAGTTCAAATATGTAAAACAGTTTGTCATTACTGCTCAGGCTTTGCTTACCATAATTAAAGTGACACTTGTCTACTAATTTTGCAGAAAACCAGGAGGAGAGCCCATAACAATGTTCACGATATCTACTGTTGATGTATGTGACTTTCTAAAGTCTCCTTTGTTGACTACTTTTATTCTCTGTCATAGAGTCCAAAACTGCAAAGTTTCTATTGAAGACTTTGACACAAACAACTGACCTGTGAAAATCCTTCAATTTAATGTTTCTGCATAAAACTTTTCAAATCATTAATGATGCCACTTATCAAATTAAAATACAATAGAATGTCTTCTTGATTCCACCCAATTTTCCTTTTTATCACAACTGGTTAGTTATTTGTTTGTGTTTTTCCATAGCCTTCCAACTCACTAGGCTGAATGTACTTAGCAAACTACCTTCACAAATGAATCACTACTCCATTTCCAAATGCATGATTAATTTTTCAGCACCGAAATTTCTATTTTATTACACGTGAAATAAAATAATATTGTCAGTGTGTCTCAGAACCCAGGACTCAAGATTTCTCTAAACTTGAGTCTAGACCTTCTTTCTTACTGTTGTTTCCGTATTCTTTGACACCAGACAGCAAAATTGTGTTATGTCTAATTAGAATAGAATGAAGCCATAGTGATTGTTCACTATCTCCTAAATGTTAAAAATATGAGAGATTCGATGGATATTTATTGAATTGTTTGTGAACAAGCTAATAAGTTAATAAAGGATACAATTGATGATTTAACATCTAGTTCATATCTTGGATTAATAATTGGTATCTTTGTTTATGTTCATTCAGACTCATTCAGGACTAACATCTTTTCATGTAGTAGTTTCAAGTGTCTGTTATTCCTTCATATATTACCGTATGTCTAGGTTTAAGGAAAGAGAGAAAGCAGAGACTGAATATTGTTAGGAATAAGAAGTAAGATTTTCCAGTGCTGGCCCCCTTATAGAAACATCAATTTAAATAAGAATGCACTCTTGAAAAGACTTTCCAAAAAACTATCTGAACCAGGAGAGAAAGTACAATACCTAGGTGTAGAACAGAGAAAACAAAAGATACACTGAAGAGAGTAGGAAGGACAGTTTGGCATCACTCATGTCACACATCTCTTAAACCTAGGCAACACAGTGTTAGAAGAGATCTCCTTCTGGGGGGGAAAGGAGGGGAATGAGCCCCAGACCTTTACTCAGATTCCAACACTGTGTCTACCTCAGTAACACTCAGGCCAAGCAGGTCCCACAGTCCCAGACTCCAGGTCAGTGTATATGAACTGAGTTTTCAGGTTCTTTTTGGTGTAAGACCAAAACCCCAGCTCCAGCCTCCAGGTCTGCACCAGCTCTAAGCCAAACCCCACAGACCCAGGACCAAGCTAACTATGGAAGCTTCAGTCATCAGGTTAACGCCCCGGAAACAATGACAGAATGAAGAAACAACCCATCGAAGGGAAAAATTATTTGCAAGCCATATATATGATAAAAAGTAGTTCCTAAATTATATGAGGAACTCAACTCAATAGCAAAATTAGCCCAATTAAAAATTAAGCAAAGTACCTAAATAGACACTTCTCAAAAGAAAACACATAAATGGCCAACTGGTGTGTGAAAAAATGCTTGATATTACAAATCATGACAGAAATATACATTAAAACCACAATGAGATTTCATCTCACACCTGTTTATTATCAAAAGGAAGAGAGATAAGTGTTGTTGAGGATTTGGACAAAAGAAAACACTAAAACAGTGTTGGTAAAAATGTAAATCAATAAGCCGGGCGTAGTGGCACATGCGTGTAATCCCAGCATTCGGGAGGCTGAGACCGGAGGATCCGGGTTCGAGGCCAGCCTCAGCTACCTAGTGAGGCACTCTGCAACTTAGTGAGACTCGGTTTCAAAATA
>PVLC010002957.1:84093-105359 GCA_004027655.1 Graphiurus murinus
TCCACATATTAGGGAGAGCATTTGATTTTTAATTTTTAGTGACTGACTAATCTCACTTAACATAATGTTTTCCAGTTCCCTCCATTTCCTTGCAAATAACATGATTTTGTTCTTCTTTATGGCTGAGTAAAATTCCATTGTGTACATATCCCATAGTTTTGTAATCCATTCATCTGTTGTTGGACATCTTGGCTGGTTCGATAGTTTGGCAATTGTAAACTGTGCAGCTATAAACATAGATACACATGCGTTGGTCTGATAGTTTGGTTTCCTTTCTTTTGGGTACTTACAGTACAACCTGCTACTCCATCAGATTCTCACCTTCTGTCCTAGACATGAAGAGGCCTATTCTCCAGGCTGGATGCTAAGTGTGTATCGGGAACCCATGCTCAGGAGGTAGGAAGACCAGGAGGGGTTCTTAGGTCTGCTCTGTCAGTCTGGTACACAGACAACAAGCCCATCTCTTCTCTTCAGCTGGTTGAGCATCACTAGCTAAGCCTTCACAGAGATGGCCACAGAGCAGCCCCAAGCTCTCAGCTGCTGTTGATTCCTTTGGGTCCTGCACTGTCTGCCATTGAGGTCAACTCAGAGTCTGCAGTGTAAGCTTCCCACGCAGTTATGTGCGGCAGCTAGTCACCCACGTGCAAAGCTTTTTTGGGGAGCTATTCCAGTGTGCAAAAAGTTGTATAGATTGCTTCTTAAATCTGTGATCCTCCTGTCTCAGTCTGTCAAGTTCTCAGATTACAGGCCTTCAAGAAAGCATCTGGCTTCACACATCATTTTAAGTAGTGGAAGACTGAGCATGAACTCCAATCCCCACCTGGGTGCATTGACACAGGCCTTCCTCAAGACAAAACCTGAGCTTCTCCAGGTTGAAGACACAGCCTGATGCCCTGAGATCAGGGGGTGACTTGCTCGTGATTGAGAACTCTGGAGAACAGGCTGGGGACTCACTCAGACTGCAGCCCCTCTCTGTCAAATTCCACTTTCTCTGTGCAGCACCTGTGCTTCTGGTCATAAACTCCTATTGGAATCTTCAGGGGTCCTGCCCACCTCATCTAAATTCAGCAGGACAGGTCGTCCTGATATTGTGCCGGGCTGCCACACCTAGCACTGGATCCCACCTTCCCTCAGAAATCCATGCCCATTGCTGACCTTCCTGATCCGCCCCATTAATCCTCCTGAGCTTGCCTCACTCATCAGTGGGGCTTATTATTAATCACAGAGTAGATAGGAACCATTCAGGGATATGCATGTGGGGGCCATGGACCATGGTAGTCAGCATCCCTACAGCCAAGTGACCTGAGACCTGGGCAGAGAGCCTCCAAGACTCGTGTCCCTCATGGTTTTGCTGTATCTTTTTGGTTCCTGACACAAGACACAGTAGCCAAGTGGGACAAAGCAGATTAATTTATTCATGGTGTCTCTGAGCTAGGAAAGCTCTTGTTCTTAGCTCAGACTACAGAATGAACAAGTTCTTTTATGCAATCTTTTCATTCATTTTCAGAAAAGGGAGAGTGTGAGACTTGTTTTACCTAAGGTAAGCAGGATATAGAAACAGAACAGCAATTAGTCTGTGCATTTTTTCTTGTTTTTTCTTTCAAGCAGTTCTGTTCATTAACTTGTGAGCTGCCTGGGGAGGCTCTGCTTGGTTCACCACTGAGGAGTCTGTGAAGAAAGTTTTATTCATCCATTTGTTTCTAGTCTTCTAGTCAAGAGTTGTCTTCAGAACATATCTGAGATCCTGCCTCAGGGATGTGTGACCCAAGTCTCAGGTTGGACAGGAAGTGCAGTGATAGATGGACACCTGATGCTTTTCATAAGGAGTAGATATTAGGGTGACCCCAAGAAGCAGCAAGGGAAATTGGGGAGGCCCAGAGTGGAACAGTAATTTGTCCAGGCTCACACTCCTAGAATGAAGGAGGATGTGGCTGTGACCCGAGTTCTGGGTCCTCAATGCTTGGCATGGGGAGCACCCAGGGCTGGAGAGATGTGTGAGACATGTTTGTGTAAGTGTGCCCAGTTGTCCACATAGCATGGGGACAGAGAGCTGTCTGGATTCCCCATGTGGCCTGTTTACTGGTCTTCATTAGGAAGAAGCCTAGTCCATTGGACTACAGGAAGTGACCTCACTTCCTTGAAAGAGGACTAGACAGTGTTGGAACCCTGGTAACCAGGCAACCAGAGAGAATTGGCTCACTGGTCAATTGATCCTGGGCAGAGAAAGATGTTTAGTTGCTGTCTCCCAACTCATCGAGGCTCATGCCTCAAGAAAAGGAGGTGTTGGAACCCAGTCCAGCTCTGGAGACGCTGGGTCAGACCCTGGCCCTGGGGCCTATGGCAGTTTTTCAGGAGGAATTCAAATGTGGCACAGGTCAGCTCAAAAGGGTCTAGGAAAGCCCATCCAATCCCTCTGGTCTTGCCACAGCCAGTCCTCTGGAACCACACTATTGTGAGTGTGTGTGTGTGTGTGTGTGTAAAGAATATCTGGTTTTCAGTCAGCTTTTGTCACCAGGACAACAGTACCTAAGAAGCCCAACTTAAGGGAAGAAACATTTATGTCTCACTGGTTTCCAGGCATCTTTGTTCAGAGGTCAGTCCATGGTCGGCTGCCTCAAGGCAGCAGAACTTTAGGGCATGAGAGATGTGAAGAAAATCAGGTATCATCTCAGGACTGGCAGGAGCAGATAGAGAGAGTGAGCAGCAGCAATGGACAGATAATGTGCCCAAGACTATCCTCAAGGGGATCCAGACCCTGTGTCCAATTCTGACTTCTGAAACTGGCCCAATGTCCCTCCTCTGGGTGGTGAAGGGATATTTGAAATCTAAAGCAGAACATGTAGGCAAATCATTCTTTGATGTTTCACTTCACAGTAGGGCAATGTTGGAGTTTGAATTCTGCTACTGTTTCCATGTTTGAATGCTCCCTCCTTTCTCAATGCAGGATAGAAATGAAGTTCCCCTGATGGTGCCAGATGCCTGCAGGGAGGGGAGCTCCACACCAGGAAAGCTAGCACACGCCCTGTTAACATCTGGGCTGAGCAGGGACCTTAATTTTGTTTCAGCATTCTTGCATATCAACCAGAGATATGGGTGCACCCAGCAGTTGCTGGAATTGATATTCACAAGGTGAGCCCCCTCTGCCCTGCCCCAAGGCGTTTTATCATCATCTTGACAGTCCTTATCAATGCTGCACTTCTCTCTCATCTCAGTGAGCTGGGTAGAAACTAGGGTACTAAGGACACCACCCTCATGAAATAGGAGATGAGTCCTGGACACATTGTTGTAGCCTGGTCCTGGGGAGTGGGCTTCCCAGTGCTGTGCTTTTCTGTGTGTGACTTTTGTTCTCTTCCAGGGACTGCCCTTACCTTCAGTTTTTGTAAAACACTCTTTCCATTCATGATGCATGTTCCAGAATCTGTCAGGGGGGTGTCCAACTTGAATGGAGACACACAGGACCTTGGGACTGGCAAAGGGGACCTATAGGACCCCTGAAATATCTGAAAGGCAACTGGACCACTTCTTTCATGAACATATGTTAGGTCCTACTGTGTGCTGGCACATTTTCATACACTTCGCATAATTCAGTGATAAGGTGAAAATTGCCTGCCATCAGACACTGCCCATCAGCGGGCCAGCCAGATATCAGAGACATCCTAAGAAGGTAGAGTAGATGTGACACCCTCACGGCTTCCCCTAGATTTGGTTGCATCCTGACCTGCTCCGCAGAGGAAGGCGGACCAGAGGAACAATTGAAAAAGTGAGTATTTTGAGTCAAAAGGAAGGGATACTCACTGCATCCTGGGGTCCAACATGGGTTGAGGAGTTCGAGAACTTTGCTCTGGATGGATGGCAAACACTGGCTCCCATAGATTGGATTCTAGCTGGCAGCCCTTCTAAGGGTGAGGGAGGCAGGCCCAGGAGAAGAGCCTCACAGGGGTGCTTTGAAATCTGTATGAAAGGAGTGACCAGGCCTCTAAATTCTCCCCACCTGCATACAGGGACATGTACAACCTATTGGAGACCTGGTTCGAGGTCCACGTGGAGGAGTTCCAGCACTCTCTGGACATCGATGGTCTCCAGCTACTGGAGTCTTATGTCAGACTGAACATGCCTGGCTCGGACCTGGAGCGCTGTGTCCACCTGCTCCTGGAACAGTTGTGGGAGCAAGAGGACTTTGATTCAAGTGAGGCCGAGTCTGACTCTGACAGTGAGGAGGCCTCCAGTGAGTACCTATGCACCTGAGGAAGGGGAAGTGTGGGACCCACAAATAACAGGCTCCAGGTGTGACCTAAGAAAGGCTCAGGGAAGGTGGTCATGTGGGATCTTTTCCAGCCTCAGGAACACAGAGACAGCCAGCTCCAGCCCCTGTCCTGGAGCAATGGCCGGCTCCAGTGCCTCTGGAGGTGCCAGGTGTGGAATGTGAGCCAGTGGTAACATCAGCTCCAGAGACAGAACTGGTGCTGCCCCAGACTGCAAAGGTGGAGTCAGCGCTAGCACTTCTTCCAAAGTTAGATCCTTGCTGGCTTCTCCCTTTGACTATGGAGAAGCCTCAAGTCTGGAGGACTCGGCAATGCCTGGTGGCAGAAGTATTCCTGAACATGGTGAGAGGTTTACCTCGGTGGGGAGGGCGGGGAGGGGGCTCCCTCCTTCCATGTTTTGCTCATGTTCCTTCTGAAAACCAACTCTACAACTGAAAACCATGTGCCCAGGGCGAGTTTCTTCAACTCAACACCTACATTCCCTTTGCACTGGACACGGGATCCTCCCTAACTCCACTATGGGTGAATTTGCCCCCTCCTTACCGAGCCACGGTGGACTTGAACCTCTGGCCCACAGCTCGGTTGCCTCCTTCCCTAACTCTGTGCTTGAGTTGAGCTGAATTCCTGTTGTCCATTAGCCCTGAGTTCAAAACATGCCCTCCCCTGTCCCTGGCATCTGTATCATCGGGAGAGAGGTCACAGACCATGGGGAAGAGGTGGGAGTCAGTGTGAGCTCCAGCTATGACTCACAAAACCTTTCCCTCAGGAGACTGAATCCCTGAGAAACTTCTCCTTGTTCGCCATCCCCTCTGATCTTCAGATTATTTCAATCCAGCAAAGGAAGACAAGGAAGGAAAAGGTCTCCAGGTGTGTGTGTGTGTGTGTGTGTGTGTGTGTGTGTGTGAGTGTGCCACCCACCATATTGGCTCTTGATGAACCAAGGCCGGCCTCTCCACTCAGGGAGACAGGAATTACACACGAGGAGGGCAGGGGCCACTGAGAGAAGGCCATAGAGGTTCATGGTCCCCGGACTAGAGATCTATATCAGGACACAGCTTCTTTGTCTCCCAGATACCCGGGGAGCCACAAGGGAGAATTCCATGGATGATCTTTTTCTTCTTCCCTTGAATCCAAATTGGTCCAAAAGACCTTGTCTGCATGAATGAAAATGGGTCCCCATTCCTCCAGCATGACAGACCTCTCCCCAGGTTACAGAGCACTGAGGGTTCAGGGAAATTTATTTGCAAACCACCTGTTGTGGAACTTTGGAGTCTGTGTTCTCAAAGAAAATACTTTCATTTTCCAAACCATACCCAACCATGCCTGAATGTCTCCTACTGTCCTTCCTAGGGGCACCTCTGAAGTGTTGCAAGCGCTGGGTAACAATCCGTCTATTGAAAACAACTCCTTAGTGATCAGAGAGCTGCCCTTCAAGGTAAAGGGACCTGAGGGACAGCGAGAGGGAACACAGGGTGCTTCTTATTAGTTCCTCACTGAATGTCCCTGTGAACCATGGCAGTCCTGTCTCACCTGGACGAAGGGGAGAGGGAACTGTTTAGATTTCTGACAAGTGCGTGTTTTGGGGCAAGCAAGAGACCTCCATGAAAAGATGTAGTTTGTGAAGCTGTGTTATTGGCGTTGGGCACATCAGCAGGCAGGATTCGAGGTCTCTGGCTTCGGGCTGAGATGGAGCCTCTTCCAGATAGTTTTGTGGATGAACAAGACTGTACACAGTGTCTTTTCACAAGAGAAATATGATATGCATTTCTTAGTGTTACTGTCAATTGCTTTGCTAATATAGTCTCAATTAGTTGCTGAAACCAAAGTACATGGTGTACTTATACTGTATGGAAGAAGACAGAATGGCCAGTCTGGTTGTGACGGCTGTGTGCATTATGTTTCAACACAGTAAATCCCTATGTTATGCAATAAGAAAATTTGTATTTACAAAATAAAAATAGATGTCTTCATAGCTCTCTACAAGAGTTCAATCTCGGTACATTAATAGAAAATATGAAGTTAAATATCAAAAGAAACATTGATTTTGATAAAAGAAGGGATGAAATGCAAGGGCAAACTTGAACCGAGATATCATGAAAAAAATCTATGATGAAAACAGTTAATCATCTTGACCGATGATTGGTTTGTTTATTTATTTATTTATTTATTTATTTATTTATTTATTTATTTATTTTTATTGCAGTACTGGGGATCAATCGCGTGCCAGGCTCGGGCTCTCTCACTGAGACACTCTCAACTGAGAGGAAGTATTTTCTACCAGTAGCTCTCCTGGTAAGCTCCACACCAGAAGCAGCAACCATCCACACCACATTGGTTGCAAGAACTGTGGCATCTTCACTCAACGGAATACTACCCAGCAGTGAGAACAGATTATGGAAGAGCTATTCCATGTATTTGTATGAACGTCTACATAGACACATTAGCAAACATAGAAAGGAACTAGTTTGGTTTAGTACAAAGTTCAGAACATTGCCAGAGTCAACAGAATGCGGCAAGTCCTTTCACACTGGTGTGTGGGGACAGACGGGAGGTGGGGCCAGGGCCTGCACATGATTGTGACCACACAGAGTCCTGCAGCATCACCTGGAAGCCCAGCTTCTCAGAACTCATTGTGCTCCCAGCTTCTGTTGGTGTTGTCTTTCTTAGGTCTTTATGTGTTTCTTAGGTGTGTTATCTAGTTTGTAATTTGTTAGTATTTATGTCTAATATATAATAAAATAGCTTTTAATTTATCTTCATAATATAAAACAAGAATAAATATATAATTAAAATTTGCAGTATGCAAATTTAGCTAACACACACACACACACACTCATACTCGTACACACACACCTATGCACATGTTTTGAGTGTTTGAGGTTGAGGAATCTCACTTCTGAATGCCTACGTGTGATTAATAACAAGCAGATATTTGCCCCTAAGGTGAGTTGTTTTCCAAAGGAAGCAATTTCCAATTAAATGAAGTTCCTAAAAGTACAGTGGAATTGGGGAAATGAGAACAGGATATCTACACTACTTCAAACTGAAATAAAGCCCTTTAAAACTTGGTCAACTGATAAGAAGGATAAAAGGCTTAACATTTCAATGAGACATTATTTCTAACTTCTAACATTCAAAATAGCATTCAAATAAAAACAGCAGAAATATATTAATTTTTCCTTCTTTAAATTTTCAAGTTGGATGAGGTAGGAAGCAATGAAAGAGTACATCCACCACAAAGTCCAGCTATACCACGAGTGAGAATATTTCCAAAGAGTTAAAATCAGAATACTATAGCTAGACATGCATATCCATGTTGATTAAACCAAATAATGGAACCAACCTATGTGTCTTCCAACAGATGAATGGATAAAGAAGAGGTGATTTATATATACACAATTGAATTTCCTCAGCCATAAAGAAGCCCTAAGTTCTACGGAAACTAAAGTAAAAATAAGAAACAAAAGGAACATAGAAAAATGGGGAGGGAGAACAGTAGAATAGTAGTAGGGAAGTGGGGCAGGGAGATGGGGAGGGGATAAAGGAGGACTGAGGAAGGGAACAGTTGAACTGATATAGCCATACTTGAAGGAACCAATAACAACCTTATAAAAATGTACAAGGAAGTAGGAGTGGGAGAGGATAGGATGTGGAGGGAAACATAGCAAGAGCTTTGTGCATGTGTATGTTAGTATCACTTTGAACCTCACTATAATGTATTAGAACAACACACTACTGAAATTTCTTTTTTTTTTTTTTTAAAGCCACATATAGCTGGGTATGGTGGCCCCTGCTTGTAATCCTAGTACTTCGGAGGCTGAGACAGGAGAAACCTTGATTTGCGGACAGCCTCACCTATTCATTTAGGCCTTGTGAAATTTAGTGAGAACCTGTTTCAAAATAAAGAACAAAAATAGGACTGGGGGTGTAGCTCAGAGGGAGAATACTCCTATACCCCATTCCCTGTATCACAAAACAAGAAAAAAAGAAAAAGAAAATGCTCATGTGGTAGTGAAATTTTAATGAATGATTGGATGAAGTCTAGGGATGCAGTTGAGCCACAGTTGAACCCAGACTTGGCTAAGAAAATCCATGAGGAAATCAGATAGATATCTTGACATAATAATTGTATTTTTGATTACAGTGCTGGGGATCAAGAGCATGGCAGCCAAGGGTTCTATGACTGAGCCACCTCAACTATAAGAGGAAGTATCTCAAACCAGTGTCTCTCCTTGTTGAAACCATACCTCAAACAGCAGCCATCCACAGCATGTTGGATGCATAAATATCTTCACTAAATGGAATACACACAGCCATGAGAATTAATTATGGAAGAGGTGTTCCTTGAATATAGATAAATGTCTCCAAAGCCATATTAACAAATGAAGGAAGAAACCAGAGGACACACCCTCAAATTGTCCAGTAGTAGATATTTCAGTACAATGCCAGAGGTGACAGATGTGGCAAGTCCTGTCACACTGGGGTGAGGGGACAGGAGGCAGGCCCAGGGCATGGCACTTAGATATGGCCAACACAGACTCCTGGAGGATCACCTGGAGGCTCAGCTTCTGAGAACTCACTGAAATTCCCACTTCTATTTGTGTGCCTTCTCTGGGTTATATATAAGACACATAGAAAAATAAGGTAAATAAGTATTATCAAAATTAACACAAATATGAAATATAAGTATTTCTTAGTTGCCTAAAATCATTTAAATTTTTCCTTCTAATATTTATTTAAAAATAATCTTTGCTATCTCGGTAACAAAATCAATTCCGTAGTAGTAATAATATGCAACATAAAATTTTACCTATCACAAACAAACTCACATACACACACACACACACACACTTACACACACATACGCACACACTCACATTTGTTGAGTATTTGGTGTTGAGATTTCTCACTCCTCAATGGCTGAGTATACAGTGTAATAAGCTAAAGATCCTGAACCAACATTGTGCAATGTGTGGAATGTGAACAATAGTCATTTACATACACAGCAAACCAAAATAAAGTCCATTCACACTGAAAAAAAAATGAGAAAAAGGACAAAATTGCTTAAAATTCCAAAGGGACATTATTTTAACTTTCAACATTCAAAATATCAGTCAAAAGAGTACAACAAGAATATAGTATCTTACAAATCTTTTACTTCTCAAGTATTATTTTTTGAATGGAAGCAACAAAGATTATGCCCACCATACCACCCAGCTAGACCACTCCTCAGAGTGTTTCCAATGAATTATAGTCAGAATACCACAGCGACACATGCATCCCTGTGGTGACCGCAGCACTGTTTACCACAACCCAGTTATGGAACCTATCTAACTATCTTTCAGGGGAGAGCTGGGTAAAAAATGCGGCGTATATACACACTATTGAATTGTACTCAGCCATAAAGAAAAACTAAATTATATAGAAACTAGAAAAGAAAAAAAGAAAAGAAAAAAAAAGGACTTAGATAAATGTGGATAAGGAATAATAGAATGTTGGAACTGGATTGAGGAAGGAGGTGGGAGGGGAATAGGACTGAAGGAGTGAGGAGGGAACAGTTCACCCAATATTCTGTCCAGATAGGAAGGTGCCTCGAGCAATCTCACTAACATGTACAAGGAAGTGGGAGGCGAGGAGGGGAGATGTGGGCAAAAGACGGCTGTGCACATTTATGTTAGTATCACTTGAACATCACTATAAGGTATGAGAACCAAAATCAGAAGAAATTTTTAAAAAAAAGTTAGGTGTGCTGGTGAATGGGGGTAATCCCAATTTATGGAAGCCTTACAAAAGCTATCAACATTTCAGGCCAGCCTTTTCAATTTAGAGAGATGCTCTTTAAATAAAAAACAAACAAACAAACAAAAAAAAGTAGGGAATATCCCAGAGGTAGGATGCCCCTATGTTCAAACTTCATTACAAAATAAAATAAAATAATTTATCTCTGCTATGAATTTAAAAATTCATTTTTCATTGCAAAAAAGAAAAACCAAAACACAAAAACAAAAGCAAACCCTTACTACATGTTCCCTATCCTACCACCCCATCCCAGCATACTGGTATAGAATGATTTCATGAGCATGTAACTGGACAGGTAAAATTATATAGTAAAAGAAAAAAATGAAACTGAAACAATATATATTTCTGAGTATTCCCAAATACTCCCCTGTTGAACTTACAGTACAACCTGCTACTCCATCAGATTCTCACCTTCTGTCCTAGACATGAAGAGGCCGATTCTCCAGGCTGGATGCTAAGTGTGTATCGGGAACCCATGCTCAGGAGGTAGGAAGACCAGGAGGGGTTCTTAGGTCTGCTCTGTCAGTCTGGTACACAGACAACAAGCCCATCTCTTCTATTCAGCTGGTTGAGCATCACTAGCTGAGGCCTTCACAGAGATGGCCACAGAGCAGCACCAAGCTCTCAGCTGCTGTTGATTCCTTTGGGTCCTGCACTGTCTGCCATTGAGGTCAACTCAGAGTCTGCAGTGTAAGCTTCCCATGCAATTATGTGTGGCAGCTAGTCACCTACATGCAAAGCTTTTTGGGGGAGCTATTCCAGTGTGCAAAAAGTTGTATAGATTGCTTCTTAAATGTGTGATCCTCCTGTTTCAGTCTCCAAGTTCTTGGATTACAGGCCTTCAAGAAAGCATCTGGCTTCACACATCATTTTAAGTAGTGGAAGATTGAGCATGAACTCCAATCCTCACCTGGGTGCATTGACACAGGCCTTCCTCAAGACAAAACCTGAGCTTCTCGAGGCTGAAGACACAGCATGATGTCCTGTGAACAGGGGGTGACCTGCTCATGGTTGAGAACTCTGGAGAACATGCTGGGGACTTACTCAGACTGCAGCCCCTCTCTCTTAAATTCCTCTTCCTCTATACAGCACCTGTGCCACTGGTCACAATCTCCTAGTGGACTCTTCAGGGGTCCTGCCTACCTCATCTAAATTCAGCAAGACAGGTCGTCCTGATATTGTGTCTGGCTGCCACATCCAGCACTGGATCCCTCCTTCTCTCAGAAGTCCATGCCCATTGCTGACCTTCCTGATCCACTCCACGAATCCTCCTGAGAGTGCCTCAGTCATCAGGGGAGCTTATTACTAATCACAGAGCAGATAAGAATCATTCAGGGATATGCACGTGGGGGCCATGGACCATGGTAGTCAGCATCCCTGCAGCCAAGTGACCTGAGCTGGGCAGAGAGCCTCCAAGACTTATGTCCCTCATGGTTTAGCTGTATCTTGTTGGTTCCTGAGGACAAGACATAGATGCCAAATAGTACAAAGCAGATTACTTTATTCATGGTGTCTATGAGCTAGGAAAGCTCTTGTTCTGAGCTCTGACTACAGAATGAACAAGTTCTTTTAGGCAAACTTTTCATTCATTTTCAGAGTGTGAGACTTTTTTTTACCTAAGATAAGCAGGATATAGAAACAGAACAGCAATTAGTCTGTGCATTTTTATTTCAAGTAGTTCTGTTCTATGTCTTGTGAGCTGCTGGGGAGGCTCTGCTTGGTTCCCTTCCCAGAGACCTGTGAAAAAAAGCTTTATTCTTCCATTTGTTTCTAGTCTTCTAGCCAAGAATTGTCTTCAGAACATATCTGAGATCCTTCCTCAGGGATATGTGACCCAAGTCTCAGGTTGGACAGGAAATAGAGTAATAGATGGACATCTGATGCTTTTCCTATGAAGTAGACATTAGGGTAACCCCAAGAAGCAGCAGGGGAAATTGGGGAGGCCCAGAGTGGAACAGTAACTTGTCCAGGCTCACACTCCTAAATGAAGGAGGATGTGGCTGTGAATGAACCAAGCTCTGATTCCTCAATGCTTGGCATTGGAAGCACCCAGAACTGGAGAGATGTGTGAGACATGTTTATGTAAGTGTGCCCAGTTGTCCACATAGCATGGGGACAGAGAGCTGTCTGGATTCCCCATGTGGCCTGTTTACTGGTCTTCATGAGGAAGGAGCCTGGTCCATGAAGGAGGACCAAACAGACTTGGAACCCTGGTAACCAGGCAACCAGAGAGAGTTGGCTCACTGGTCAGTTGATACTGGACAGAGAAAGATGTTTAGTTGTTGCTTCCCAAATCATCAAGGCTCAGGCCTCAAGAAAATGAGGTATTGAAATCCAGTCCAGCTCTGGAGACACTGGGTCAGACCTCGGCCCTGAAGCTTGTGGAGGAGTTCAAATGTGACTCAGGTCAGCCTAGGATAGGTCTAGCAAAGCCCATACCATCCCTCTGGTCTTGCCATGGACAGTCTTGAACCCACAGCATTTCGTGTGTGTGTGTGTGTGTGTGTGTGTGTGTGTGTGTGTGTGTGTGTGAAGAATATCCTGTTTTCAGTCAGCTTTTGTCACCAGGACAACAGTACCTAAAAGCCTGACTTGAAGAAATATTTATGTCTCACTCGTTTCCAGGCATCTGAGTTCAAAGGTCAGTCCATGGTTGGCTGCCTCATGGCTGCAAAGCTTTAGGGTATGAGGGACTAAGAAAATCAGGTATCAACTCGGGACTGGCAGGGGCAGATAGAGAGAGTGAGCAGCAGCAATGGACAGAGAGTGTCCCAAAGCCTATCATCAAGGGGATCCAGACCCTGTTTCCAAGTCTGACTTCTGGAACTGGCCCAATGTCCCTCCTCTGTGTGGTGGGAGGGATATTTAAAATCTAAAGCAGAACATGTAGGCAAATCATTCTTTGATGTTTCACTTCACAGTAGTATAATGTTGGATTTTGCAGTCTGCTACTATTTCCATGTATGAACCCTTCTTCACCATCCTTTCTGCTTTGCAGATAATGCCAATCCAGCAACAGAAGAAAATCAAGGAAAAGGTCTCCAGGTATGTGTGCACCCACCATATTGGCTCTTGATGAACCAAGGCAGGACTCCCCACTCAGGAAGACTGGTGTTACACACTAGAAGGGCAGAGACCATTGATGGGAGGGCCACAGAGCTTCATGGTCCCCAGTCAAGAGATCTACATCAGGACACAGCTTCTTTGTCTTGCAGATCCCTGGGGAGCCACAAGGGAGATTTACATGGGTGATCTTTCAAACATGGAATTTCTTGTTTGGTTGAGTCAAAATTGGTCCAAACAGACCTTGTCCGCACAAGTAAAAATGGGTCCACATTCCACCAACATGATAGACCCCTCCCCAGGTTACAGAGCACTGAGGGTTCAGGGAAACCTGTCTGCAAACCACCTGTTGTGGCACTTTGGAGTCTGTTCTCAAAGAAAATGCTTTCATGTTCCAACCCCTACCCAACCTTGCCTGAGTGTCTCCAATTCCTTCCTAGGGGCAAGAGTCAAATGTTGTGAAAGCTGTGTGATCATTTGTCTATTGAAAACAACTCCTTGCTAATCATAGAGCTGCTCTTGAAGGTAAAGGGAGCTGGGGACAGCAAGAGGGAGGATGGGGTGGTTGTTACAAGTTCTTCACTGAAAGTCCTTCTGAAAGATAGCAGTCCTGTCTCACCTGGAAGAAGGGGAGAGAGAACAATTTAGCATTCTGACAGGTGTGTGTTTTAGGGAAATCAAGAGACCTCCATAAAAGGATGTAGTTTGGGAAGCTGGGTTATTGGTGTTGGGCACATGAGCAGGCAGGATTCGAGGTCTCTGGCTTCGGGCTGGGATGGAGCCTCTACCAGATAGTTTTGTGGATGGACAAGAGTGTACACACTGTGTTTTCCCATGAGAAATATGACATGCATTTCTTAGTGTTACTGACAATTGCTTTGCTAATGTAGTCACAATTAGTTGCTGAAACCAAAGTACGTGTTATACCTATACTGTATGGAAGAAGACAGAATGGTCAGTCTAGTTGTTAAGGCTGTGTGCATTACGCTTCAACACAGTAAGTCCCTACATTTTCTAATAAGAAAATCTGTGTTTAACAAATAACAATAACTGTCTTAGTAGTTGTCTATAAGAGTGTCAGTGTAGGTATATTAATATAACATATGAAGTAAATATAAAAATAAACATTAATTTTGATAAAAAAAGGGATGAAATACAGGGACAAAATTGAACCCAGATATCACTCAGAAAATCTATGAGGGAAACATGTAGTTATCTTGACCTATGATTGGTTTATTTATTTTTTTTTATTGCAGTACTGGGGATCAATCGCATGCCAGGCCAGGGCTCTGCCACTGAGCCATGCTAATCGAGAGGAAATATTTTCTACCAGTAGCTCATCTGGTAAACACCACACCAGAAGCAGCAACCATCCACAGCACATTGGTTGCATGAACTTTGGCATCTTCACTCAATGCAATACTGCCCAGCAGTGAGAACAGATTATGGAAGAGCTATTCCTAGTATTTGGATGAACCTCCCCAAAGACACATTAGCAAACATAGAAAGGAACTAGTGTTGTTTAGTACAAAGTTCAGAACATTGCCAGAGTCAACAGAATGCGGCAAGTCCTTTCACACTGGTCTGTGGGGATGGGAGGCGGGGCCAGGGCCTGGACATTATTGTGGCCACACAGAGTCCTGCAGCATCACCTGGAGGCCCAGCTTCTCAGAACTCATTGTGCTCCCGGCTTCTGTTGGTGTGGTCTTTCTTAGGTCTTTATGTGTTTCTTAGGTCTCTTAACTAGTTTGTAATTTTTTAGTATTTACTTCTAATATGTATTAAAATAGCCTTTATTTTATCTTTGTAACAAAAAACAAGAATAAATGTATTATTAAAATTTGCAGAATGCAATTTTAGCTAACACACACGCACACACACACTTATGCACATGTTTTGAGTGTTTGAGGTTGAGAAATCTCACCTCTCAATGGCTGGGTGTGCTGTATAACAAGCAGATATTTGCCCCTAAGTTGAGTTGTTTTCCAATTGAAGCAATTTACAATTAAAATAAGTTCCTAAAAACACAGTGTAATTCGGGGAATGGAAACAGCATATTTACATCTACTTCAAACCAAAATAAATCCCTTTAAAAATTGGACAATTGATAAGGATAAAAGGCTTTAACATTTCAATGAAACATTATTTCTAATTTCTAACATTCAAAATAGCATTCAAATAAAAATAGCAGAAATATATTAATTTTTCCTTCTTTTAATTTTCAAGGCTTATGTGTTAGTAAGCAATGAAAGAGTATGTCCACCACACAGCCCAGCTATACCACTTTTGAGCATATTTCCAAAGAGTTAAAATCAGAATACTATAGCTAGACATGCATATCCATGTTGATTAAACCAAACAATGGAATCAAACTATGTGTCCTCCAATAAATGAATGGATAAAGAAGAGGTGGTTTATATATACACAATTGAATTTTAATCAGCCAAAAGAAGCCCTAAGTTATATGGGAGCTATGGTAAAAATAAGAAACAAAAGCAATGTAGATAAATGGCGAGCAAGAACAGTAAAAGAGTAGTAGGGAAGTGGGGAAAGGAGATGGGGAAGGGAAAAGGAGGACTGAGGAAGGGAAGAGTTGAACTAATATAGTCATATATGAAGTTACCACTAGCAACCTCATAAAAATGTACAAGGAAGTAGGAGTGGGAAGGGATAGGATGTGGAGGGAAACATACCAAGAGCTGTATGCACGTGTATGGTGTATGTTAGTATCACTTTGAACCTCACTATAATGTATTATAACAACACACTACTGAAAAGAAAAATGTTTTTTAAAGTCACATGTAGCTGGGTGTGGTGGCCCATGCTTGTAATCCCAGTATTTGGGAGGCTGACACAGGAGGATCCGGGTTCGTGGTCAGCCTTAGCTATTTATTGAAGCCCTGCAAAACTTAGTGAGAACCTGTTTCAAAATAAAGAATAAAAATAGGACTGGTGGTGTAGCTCAGACAGAGAATACCCCTAGGTCCCATTCCTTGTATAGCAAAACAAAGAAACAAACAAACAAACAAACAAAGCCTCATGTGGCAGTGAATGCAGTAATGGGAAGCTGAGACTGAAGTAGCATAGGATACAGCCAGCCTTATTAATTTAGAGTTACTCTTGGGGGGAAAAAAAAGAAAAGTTGCTTGAAGATAGAATGCAACTGGGTTCAATTTTTAACATAAAAATAATACTACTAATAACTTACAACTGCTATAAATTTACATATTTTTACTTTGATGCTTAAATTAAAAAACAAAAAAACACTTTCCTAGGCTCCAGTGCCTGCTGAGGTGCCAGGTGTTGACCTCAAGTCAGCTGTGGCAATTGTTGCAGAGTCTGAACTGGTGCTGTCACAGACTCCAGAGTTTGAGTCAGTCCTAGTGTTGGTTCCAAGGCTGAGTCCGGGTTGCCATCCTCACAAGCATGAGAATCCTCATGAGCATGGAGAATCCTCGCATCTGGAAGATTCCATGATACCTGGTGGCAGAGCTGTTCATGCACATGGCGATTGGCTCTGCTTGGCAGAGAGGGCAGAGTGCCTCCCTTCCTTCATCTTCGCTCACCCAGAGCTCAGGTTCCTTGTGAATCCCAGCTCCACCACAGCAAACCATGTGCCCAGGGCAACTTCATCAAACTCAAGTACATTTCCCTTGGGCACTGGACATGGGACCGTCCCTGCTTCCCCCACGGAGTGACTGTGTCCTCTCTTCCTAGGGCCACAGTGGCCTTGCACCTCTGTCTTACTGCCTGATTGCTCCCTTCCCTCACACTCGGCTGAAATCCTGCTGTCAATTAGTCCTGAGAGCATGGTGTGTCCTCCCGGGGTCCCTGGCATCTGTTTCTTCAAGCAGAGAGGGCACAGACCATGGGGCCGAGTTAGGAGTCAGTGTGAACTGCAGCTGTGGTTCACAGATCTTCATCCCTCAGGACAGGGCAGCCCTGAGGAACTTTGCTTTCCCCATTATCCTTTCTGCTCTGCTGAGTATTTCTAGTCTCCAAGATATGAAAGTCAAGAAAAGCTATCCAGGTAGGTGTGCCCCCAGCAGATTGGTTCTGGATGAACCACAGAAAGCCTCTCCAGTCAGGAAGACAAGAGTTATACACCCACAGGACAGGGTGCATAACTGATGAGAAGGTCACAGGTGTCCATGTTCCCCAATCCACAGATCTACATAAGGACCCAATTCCTTGTCTTGTTGATCCCTGGTGAACCACAGGAAAGAATGTCAAGGATTACTTTTCAAATATGGAATATCTTTTTGGGTTGAATCAAAACTGGTCCAAACAGACCTTTTTTGCAGAAGTGGGGTGAATCCACATTCCTCTAGAATGACGGACCCCTCCCCTGGTTACAGAGCCCTGAGGGCTCAGGAGAGCAAGGTCTGCAAACCACCTGTTTTGGCATTTGGAGTTTGTGTTCTAAACGAATTTGTTTCATCTTCTAACCCTTGCCCATCCTTGCCTGATTGTCAGCTTCGGCAGTCACCTCCCTCAGGGACACCTGTCAAATATTGCAGAAGCTGAGTTTGTATTTCTCTATTGAGAACACCTGGTTGTTGATCTGAGATCTGCTCCTCAAGGTCAGCGGACCTGGGGGACAGTGAGAGGGGAGGACAAGATGGGACTTATTAATTCCTCACTGAAGGTTCCTGTGAGAGATGGCAGTCCTGTTTCACCTAGAATTAGAGGAAAGGGAACTGGTGAGCATTTAGATGGATGGGAGCATTTGGGGAAGCAAGAGGCCCCCATAAGTGTATGTAGCTTGGGAAGTGGGATTATTCCTGCTGGGACGTGAACAGGCAGGATTAGAGGTTTCTGGCTGCAGACTGAAATGGAGCCTCATCCAGTCAGTTTTGTGGATGGATAGGAGTATACACAGTGTGTTTTCAAAGAAGATATATGATATCCATTTATTAACATGACTAAGTTTTTTCTTTTTCTTTTTCTTTTTTTTTTTTTTTTTTGGCTAATATCGTCAATAAAACCAAAATTCAAGATATACTTACACTGCACGGAGGAAGCCTGAATGACAAGCCTGAATGTTAAGTTTGTGTGCATTTTTCTTCAATACAGTAAAACTCATGCTTCCTATTAAGAAGGCATGCATTTATGAAGTATGAACTAAATGTCCTTATTGCTTTCTATAAGAGTTTCCATATATCATTTTGAAATATGGAGCTAAATATCAAAAGAAACATAAGTTTCGATGAATGATGGGATGAAGTCTAGGGATGCAATTGAACCAAGATACGGCTAAGAAAATCCATGAGGATTGAACCTGAGAGGGAGGGAGGGTGAGGAAGCGGAAGCGGGGTGGGAATTGGGGAAGGGGTCAAATGAGAAATGTGCACAAATATGTCGTTAACAATTTGTACCTAGAGACGGATCCAAGATGGGGACTGAATGAAACAGCTTTCCACAGATGCTGTGATTTTGAACAAAATTTACCATATAAGGAGCATCTTAACAGAAGAAAAATACAACAAAAAAAGTGAAATTTGAACTACACCTAAAGAAGACCAAAAAAGCGGACCCAGGAGGGAAAGGGGACTTGCTACAGCCCGGCGCCCAGGGCTACGGGCCCGCGCACTGAGCAGCGGTGGACAGGCGCCACGCGGATTAGGCTGTGGAAGGAGCAGCGGGGATGAGCCAGACTCTGTGAGCAGCTAACTACACGGGACACGGCTAACAGCCCAGGCATGGCATTGGCCCCAGATCTCCACGAACTATCCAGGTGGGGATCTCCGCAACAGTGACCAGAACCCCCCCGTGGAACAGTGTGCAGAAGCTCCCACGGGCCAGTCGGAAGCTCCCACAGACCAGTGTCTACGTACCCCCCAAAGACGGAGCAGTGAGCAACGGTGCAAAGGAGGAAAGAGCACAAGTGGGAATCCACCTTCTTGACAGAAGGAAGAGAAGGAAGACTGGAAACTCGAACACAAACTCGGAGAGGGGAGACTGTGTGCGCTGGGAACGGTGGCTGCCATCTTTGCCGCCAGCCCCTCCCACAAACTTCCTGCTAGCTATGCAGACCATCATTGTCCGATTGCGCCTCCAGCCATCAGAATGGGAACAGGGGAGTTGCAGGGAGCCATAAGTCGGGCTAGCGCACCTCGGGTGCAGGGTGCGGGATTCACAAAACAAAGGATAGACTCAGCCATCTGCCCTGCTAGAGCCTAGACAGGGCCAGAAGGGTGGAGGAACCCAGTGCACACAGGGTATCTGGAAAGGCCTGGCTTTTAGACTGCTAAAGCAAAAAGCAGAGACAGAGATGCAGCCAGACCCAGTGGAGAGTCCAGAGACATAAACTAGCAATGGGCAATTCTCTGCCTGCACTGACAGAGCAAATTAAAATAAATAAATAAAAAACGCCAAAGACACATGTGAAAATTTAAGCTCGGTACTTATGAACTAGCAGAGCATTGGTTTTAGTGTCTGTTTGCTATTTGTAGATTTTGGGTTTTTTTTTTTTTTATTATGGGTTTTGGTTTTTGGTTTTGTTTTGTTTTGTTTTTTTCATTCTCTTTTGGTGTTAAGTTTTAAATTTGAACTGTCTAAACTTTGTTATTGCTTTGATTTGTTTATGTTTGTTTGGATGAATACTTGCTTTGTTATCTCTTGCTCAGGTCATTGAACCCCTCCTTATCCCATTTACAAGCCCCCTCCCCTACTCCTCTCTGCTACACTTTACCTCCTCTCTTTTCTTTTCCTCTTTTTCCTGTCACATATCAATAGCTACCATCTCTAATCTTTACCCCCTTCTTTACCCTATCCCTGCATCTTTTACAGTGACCTCTCACCCAAACTCTATCTCTGAACACACCCTGTCACCCCTAAACCCCAACTACAGAGATTGGACAGAAAAACTTGCAAGAACAGCAAAGATGTAAATCGAAGAACAG
This sequence comes from Graphiurus murinus, assembly GCA_004027655.1. Taxonomy (NCBI): domain Eukaryota; kingdom Metazoa; phylum Chordata; class Mammalia; order Rodentia; family Gliridae; genus Graphiurus; species Graphiurus murinus. The sequence continues at coordinate 104,123 of PVLC010002957.1, forward strand.
GGAAACCATGGGAAGGAGAAATAACAAAGAAACAATGAGCCACCACAACCCCTCAATAACAGATCTCACCAACCCAGAATGGCAGAGACTACAAGAATAACAATTCAGATCTTTAATACTAGAAACAATACAGGATTTTCAGAAAGAATGTAGGCAGAGCTTTAAAGAAATAAAGGAAGACATTAAGGAACAAATAAACAGAGAATTCAAAGACCTAAAGAGAAACCAAACAGAAGCATTGAATAAAGTAAAAGATGAAATAATCGAAATGAAGGCATCAATGCAAACTATAAACAGCAGATTAGATCACATGGAAAATAGAATATCACTCTTAGAGGATGACCAAACCAACAATGAATCTATAGTACATAACTTAGAAAAAAAAATACGACAGTACGAATTGTACATCGAAGAGATCTAGGCCAATTTTAAAAGAGCCAACCTAAGAATAATAGGCATAGAAGAGGGATTAGAAGTTGAAACTTATGGAATAAATAATCTCTTCAAAGAAATAATAACAGAGAATTTTCCAAACATAGAAAGAGAAGTCAACACACAGGTTCAGGAAATATACAGAACTCCCTCAAGACAAGACCAAAGAAGAGGTTCACCACGCCACATAGTAATCAAATTGACCAATGTAGAGGCAAAGGAGAGAATCTTAAAGGCAACGAAAGTAAAAGGCCAAGTGACATTTAGAGGCAAACCAATTAGATTTACGCCAGACCTCCCGAATCAAGTCATGAAAGTCAGGAGAGAATGGAGCAACATATTCCAAACTCTGAAAGAAAATAACTTGCAGCCAAGATTCTCATACCCAGCAAAACTCACTCCTAAAATTGACGGGGATATAAAAATCTTCCATGACAAACAGAAACTGAAGGAATTTTTGTCTTCCAAACCAGCACTAGAGAAACTACTTAAAGAGATTAACTACAAAGAAGAACTAACCAGTAAACGTCAGAACCAGAGAAACAATAATTTCCAGGAAGCAAACAGCTAAGCAAAAAAGAACAAACACTACAGCAAACAGAAATAAAAACTCAAAATGTTAGGAATTAAAAATCATCTCTCAATAATCACACTGAATATAAATGGCCTCAACTCTCCAATAAAAAGGCACAGGGTGGCAAAATGGATCAAAACCCAGAATCCATCTATATGCTGCCTGCAAGAAACACACCTTACAAGCAAAGATTCCCACAAACTAAAGGTGAAGGGCTGGAGTAAGGTAATC
>PVLC010002958.1:0-104913 GCA_004027655.1 Graphiurus murinus
GTACTGAGATTACAGATGTGTGCCACCACGCCCAGCTCAGACATAAACATTTTCTTGAAGTAATCTTTCATTGTAAACATCAAGGAATCACAACTGAAAGTATGAAGTATTGAGAAGTTAATCATGATTGTTTATGTGTGATGCCAAGAAGGGAACCTCCAGTTCACATCTCAAGAAGAAAGTACTGAGAAATTACAGTGACCGTATGCTTTGGGCTCTGAACTCAATCCCAAACTTGAAGGAAATTTAGAAAAATAGTTATGAGGGTATGATAACAGCAAACTAGAGGTAGAAGGGTTCTGCTTCTGTGATTTAGTTAGCCAGCTTCCTACCTACACCACCTGAAGCAAAAATAATTCACAAAGAAAGCACTACAACACCCACATGAAGCAGATTGTTTAGTTCAGTTCTTCCTGTAGAACAATGAGCAGAATTATCTTGAGGGAGAAGATAGAGCTTACTTGCTGGAGTTTGCTCTAGATTTTTTGTAGTTGGAATTTTTTTTTTTGTGTGTGTGTGTGTGTGTGATACTGGAGATTGAATCCAGGGGCATTCTACCTCCAAGTTACATCCCCATTCCTATTTTTTAGTCTTTATTTGAAACAGGGCCTCACAAAGTTGCAGAGGGCCTCACTAGGTAGCTGATGCTGGCTGCAAACCTGGATCCTCCAGTCTCAGCCTCCCAAATACTGGGATTACAAGCATGAACCACCACACTGGGCTTATAGTTAGGATTTTGAAATTAAGCTCACAAATAGCCATGCTTAGAGAATTAGTCTGTTGGCTTAGGCAAATTCTGGAACATAGTCTTTGGTTTTGGGAAATAACTTGCCTCCAATGGCTTTTCCTGTCTTCCATGTTATGTGTATTTCACAAGACTGACTCAGGGAACCCTTCAGAAGCCCACTGTTGCAGAAGAGCAAGTATTTGGGGTACAGAAGAGTTAGAGTTAGCAGACACTCCCTAAACTCTCTTCCAGCTCTCCAAACTCTCTGCTGGACAGCACTGCAGTCCAGTGGCTCATGGTCAGGGAAGGCTGATGTGTTCATTTTCTTGCATTGTCCAATTCTGCCATTGAATACTGAGCATCTGGAGGAGCCTGAAAATAAGCTCCCTCTATCTCCTGCTTGTCCTCATGGGTGGATGGTGGAGAGTGGGTGTTTCCCTGTTAGTCACCGTCACACTTGGCCTCTCTATTTCAGGTTACTTTTCCAGGCTTCATGGAAGTCAGAAAGTCAAACTCAGTGTCAGGTTATTAATACTAATTATAATTTAGTCTAACTAATTTTAATTAGTCTAATTTTAATACTAATTATAATTTAGTCTAACTATAATTTAGTCTAACAAGACAAATCAGCTAAAATGAGCACATAAGGGAAGTGGACCTGCTAGTTCTGATGTTAAATACCCTGCTACTACTAAGTAACCATAAACCTAGGAAAGTTAATAGCCTTTTCTGATTCCATTTCCTTATGTGAATGGTGGAAGCCACCTGTACTTGCATCGCTTTAATTATTAAATGGGGCAATTTGCATGCCGGACAATATCTGTACCTTAATAAGCACTTACATTATAAGTATAATTATCATTTTAACAGAGTTTACACTGGCATTTGGAGCTATTGGATGGCTAAAACCTGGGTTTAACAGTGGCAAGAAGCTGGGAGATGTACATCTCAAAGGAGCAAGAGAAGGTTTACAACAGAAAATTTTATAAAGTAAATACATCTAAAAAAGGGAGGTATAGGTACAGATATAGGACATACAGTTAGGGGTGAAAGCGGAATAAAGTTTAATCATGTTGAGGAGAATTTTAAGGCTGGCTTTTTCCAGTCTATGATTGTGACAAATTTCATTCCTCCTTCCTCATATGATGAATTAGTTACTCCTTATTTCAACAATACTTTACTGACTGAATTAATATACGCTTTTATGAACAAAATTCATGCTTTATGAATAAATATGGGAGATTTAAGTTGTAAGAGTCATATTGTAGGTAAATATTGCACCTTAACCAAAGAAGAGAAAATAAAATTTACCCACTACTCAGAGATAACCATGGCTTGACTTTTGTTTTCAATACTTTCTCCATCATTTTCTACTTATACACATTGTTTTGAAAAATTGCAATCATAGTATAATATCTGTTACTACTTGTTTTTTTGCAGAGCAGTATATTGTGAATATCTCATTATTTCACATTTTACATTTTATTTGCATTTCTTTACTTGTTCCTTATTTTTGCTGATTACATTGATGTAACAAGGTGTCTTGCAAATAGGAACACTAAATACTTAAGAATTAGATAATTGCTTATCAGGTTAAACTTTTAAAAACATTTTAGTAAATTATTTACATAAATTTGTGTTTGAGGCGTATGCTTTCCTCTACTTTTTCCTACTTTTCCTGAATTGTTTTCTGACCCTAACAATAGCACTTTATTCACTAAATGAGATCATAAGTTTAGTGCATAGTAGATTCCCAGCAAATAATAGTATAGTTATTATAAATCTCTAGGGAGAGATGATTAAAAACCAGAGTTTGCCTGGAAACATCCCACAGTGTTATCTAGTAGTTTTATTATAGACCATTCATGTAGTTTGTTTGTTTTTATGTTATGGTCCACAGACTACTAAGGTGATATCCTCAAACTGGGAGCAAAGATTGACTTGAATTTTATTTTATTGTTTGCTTTGGTCCAACTTTTAGGTTGCTCCTCACCCCTTAGGTACTCTTCTGATGGCCTTCATCCTTTCTTCTGTTCCTTGCTGCATGGAAGGCAGCCCTTTGATTTCCTGCCCATCATTCCGAGCCTTTTGCTCCACTTGTTTATACTTTGAATGTATCACATACCTAATCACTTCTTCTCTCTTCAGCTTCTTCAGAATAAAACTTGGGTTGAACTGTGTGCTTGATTCTTGGATTTCTTGGATGATACTACATTCTCTCTACGATCACATGCTTTGAGTTATTTGATCCCATGTTGCCTCAATTGTAGGCTAGTCCAGGCCTCCTGATCCAGAACAGGAGTCCTTGGTCCACACATAATATTGACACTCACTTCCTATTTCTATTTTAAATGTGACTTCAGGTCCATGTGCATACCCTTTCTTGCAGTTGACACCTTGCCTTTGAACAAATGAATTTTCTGTAGATATGTGTGTGTGGACAAAGACTCGTCAAGTTGCCTTTCCTTTCATTGGGGCTTTCTGGGACTATGCTTAGAAAGCTCTGAGATGGCAGTATGCACCAGGATGCCAGGCTGGATGCTGAGAATTCTTTCCTTCCATATGCAGAGATTCATGAAACTCCTTGCTTTGTCAGTCACAGAACAGGGTGATCATCTTCTGTGTCTGTGTGGAAGGCCAGCCCAGGTGACTCCACACTCCCTCAAAGCTGCAGCAGAAATGGAAACTCATTCTGTGCTTATTGCTCCTTTATTAATGTGAATGTTAAACCTCCAGGTCCTCTTTGACTAGACTCCATAAAGAGGTTGTAATGATTTATCATTCTAAATTTAGTTAAGTATTATTTTTACTATATGTTGTACATATATTCTGTTAATTGGAATTTTTATTTTATCTTCATACTATTCAGACTTGTTTAGTAAAGTACTTTATTATTTTTCTGCAAACAGATTTTATGTACATGGTATTTACTATAGTTAAAGCTTATTGCTATATTTAATTGCAATATTTGTCAAGCAACAAACATGTAAAGGTAACTATTTAGGAATCATTGAGGTATTTTTACTCTTTTAAATGTGTTGTCTGTTGCTGTGTTAGCTGAAATTACCTGATATTTTGAAAGGAGACTCCATGTGACCCAAAAAGTATAAAAATATAAAAGTATATACTTATAAATTATGATTTTTATGACTGAATATTCTCATTCATTGACACATTAGTTAAATATACTTACACTAATTCGGAAGACTGCTTTCAAATAAATGTGCACAAATATTAAATGTAAGCCTATGTGAATATTAAGATTAACCATAAGTATTTAAAGGCTTGTCTATTAAAGGACAAAATGTGTACTAAAAAGGAAAGGCATGTGAACTAGTATTGTAAGAATCAAGATATTGTCTAGATTACTTATACATGTTCTCACATGCTTTTAATACTCCTAAAATAGCACTGACATCTACTTTGTTAAAAGAAAAAAATGCCTACTACTGGGTTGTAAATAATTTTCATTTATAGCTTGAGATACTTAGAAATGACATTGTATCCTTATTTTTAACTATAAATTTTTACTTTGGTTATGATATTTTCTGGTCATGCTTAGCTGTTTGAAACCTGTGATATTTGTGACCAAAAAGAACAAAATTCTTTTAGGAACAATGTTGACTTGTGGCAAGTTTAAGGTTATGTGGGAAGAATAACTTTATATCTTTCCCACTGGATCACTCCAGATATTTTTTTGCCCACAAGACTCAGTACTCTTGAAGGAGTTAGAGTTTGCAGTTTCAGTTAAAAAAAAAAAAATCACAAGAATGAAAAGCCAGACACTCTTTGAAAAGAATAAACTTTCTTCTTTAATGTGATGAATTTTACCTGTGCTCAAAACTATTACTACTTTAACAGTCAGTAATGCTAGTAATGTGGTGTTTCTGTACACATTCAAGGACTAGGTCTTAATGTGGGTCAGCAGAATGCAAACTGGTTTTTAAGGGCAGTTAATCTTTGTTTAGCATGTACCATATAATATAGGTAATAAGTTTTTTTCTTCTCAAATGCAACAGTTGATTATTATGCATGGCAAAGATGTAGTTGTCATGACTATTTTGTTCCCAAACTGTTTGAATATACCAGCTTTCTGATGGGATATTTGAACACAAAGCTGTGGTCCAGTCTAGGAGCTGCAGTCTAAATTGCCCATCCAAAGATTCAAGTAGCTTAAGCCTAACTAGTGGTAGGAAGTCACAAACTGAGAAATTATTTTATAATATCCAACACATGAAAATAGATTATTTAGTTAGAAGTTTTAATATATAATTTAGGAAAGCAAATTTCTATATTGATAGGAATTAACATAGAAAATTTACCCATATTTTCTTGACAATTTGGAAATATTATGTCTATATCAAATCCAATGCATAAAATAAGTGATGTTTATCAACTCTTTAAACATTCTTTCTGCTATTTAGTAAAATCTTATAATAAATATAAATTTGAGAGATCTCAGGGATTATTTTCATATTTGCAGTGTCTTACTAGAAAAGCTTAAATAATGAGATTATTAATATTTTAATATTAGGTTATATGTGTGCATAGTATGTGTGTGAGAGAGAGATTCTGTATTAATAGCTATAAATAAATGCTGCATACATTTTTTTTTGAAATCTCAAAGTCAACTCTATTTTCATACATTTACTGGTGCATTATAGTCTCGCATTATAATGTAGTTTATGGTGATAGTGACATGCATGCACACAGCAGCACAGAACTGTGCAGAAAAGAGGACCCTTTCCTCTTGGGTTTGCATCCTTCCACCTGGAATGCAGGAAAAGCCAACATTGCACATAACTTACAAAGCCAAGCTTACTTCTGGTGTCAGAGGGGGTAGAAATTAAAGAATACATTGAAGGTGGAGTAGGATATGTGGAGTTGTGAAGTTGGTGTTGGGCCACCATCCCTGTGTGGGGTGTGAGAACAGTGTGAAGGGTTTCAAATGACCCAAAATGATGGCTGGGAAATTTCTCTGAGAAACATGCTAAAGGTTTTGCAACATAGCAATAAAAACTATCTCTCACGTTGGTATGTGAGCTTTATTTTACTTGAATCTATGTAAAACTGATGCGAGATGTCTGGTCTAAGGATACTCAATAAAAATTTTATAATGTTTGTGGTGGAATTTGGGTCCAAAGGTTATGAATAAAGTTCTTTTCCAGTGATGCCCATGGGCTTCTATTGCTTATCCAGATGTTAAGCTTTAAGGGAGGAGTCCTACAGAATGTGTGGTCACATACAGAAAAAATGTAACACTTATATTTTCTTTATATATCTGAGTATAGGGTATACAGATTTTCAAGACTTCTACCTAAATTTTGTCCCATTCTAGTAGAGTCCTAGTAGGAAAAATGTAGAACAATAAAATGGATATTTTGGAAAGTGTTTAATAAAGAGACTAACTAAAAAGGCATGAGCATTGTTTAAGGTAAACAGCAAGAGATGGTGAAATAACTCAGAACCAGTAACATTAGAGGACTGGGCCTCCTTAATCCTGAAGACTACAGAGAGTTAACAGAAAGGGAGCCATGTGGAGGGTTGTAACACTGAGTAGGGGGCCAGCATTGGAAGGACACTGGAATACAGTTTCGCAAGGAGAGTGTGTGGAGATAAGCATGCCATGTGTGTTAAGTCTCTGCCTTGCAGATCCTTTAGATGCCTTCCATTGGCAAGTCAAACCCAGACCAAAAAGGAAGTGATTTCATGGATGCATTCAATAACGGGGCCTTCTAGACCCCAGAGCAGTGTGAACAAGAGTAGAGACTGATCTAATGGAAAAACAAAAGATGTCCAGCATAATATTTTAAACACTACTGGCCATTCATTCACAAAATCCTGTTTTATTATTTTTTTCTATTACTTACTACCTAAAATTATTTTATTCATTTATGCATTTTGTGCTTATCTTCTATTCCTGCTTTCTCTGTGCAAACAAGCACTTCATCAATCTTATTCTCCCTTCCATCTCTAGCTCTTAGAACAATATATTACATGATATCTACTCAGTCATTTGTCAACTGCATAAGAGAATAACCATTTATTAAACATATATAGTCTATGAAGAGCAAACTAAGCCCAAAGTTAGAAGAAAAGAAATGATAAAGAGCAAGGAAGGCATAAATAAATGGAGACTAGAGAAACAAACAAACAAAAAAATCAACAAAAATAAGTTGGTTTTCTGGGGAAAAAAAATGAAACCTTTAGATGGACTGAGAAAAAAAGAGTGAAGACTCAAAATCAGGAATAAAAGAAGAAACATTATAACTGATATCACTGAAATACAAAATTGCTATGAATTTTGTATGTCAACAAATTGGGCGACCTAGAAGAAATTCCTAGGCATGTAAAACCTGCCAAAACTAAGTCACTAAGAAAAAGAAAATCTAAGCAGACCAACATCAAGTAAGGAGATTGAATCAGTAATGAAGAAGTTGACCATCAAAGAGGAGCCCAGGATTTGATGACTTCCCTGCTGAATTCTATTTATTCTGAATAAAGGACTCATACTAATCTCTCTCAAACTCTTCCATAAAATTGAAGGGTGGAAAAACTTTCAAACTCATTTTAAGAGGCCAGAATTCCTCTCATACCAAAGCAAGATAAGGACACTACAAGGAAAGAAGAGTATAAACCAATACACCTGATGAACATAACTGCAGAAATCCTCAACAAAATAGTAAGAAATCAAATGCAACAACACACTGAAAGAATCATATATCATAGCCAAGTGGGATTTATCCCTGGGATGCAAAGATGGATCAAAATACACAAGTCAGTAACTTATATGTCACAAATGATGGGCAAAAACCGTATGATCACTTCAGTAGATACAGAAAAGACATTTAACAAAATTCACTGTTGTTTTACAATAAAACTCTCAACAATTTAGGTATAAAAATAATGTACCTTGACACAATAAAGGTCATATAATGATAAGCCTCAACAATGAAACATTGAAAGTTTTTCCTCTAACATCAGAAAAAAGACAAGGCTGCCCAGTCTCACCACTTCTATTTAACATGTTACTCGAAGCACTAGCAAGTGCAATTAGACAAGAGAAAGACATAAACATCCAAATTTAAACCAGGCATGGTGGTGCATGCCTGTAATCCCAGTCTCTGGGAGGCTGAGATAGGATTATCAGAGGCTTAAGGCCAGCCTCAGCAAGTTGGCCAGGTCCTTCATCAAACTAATGAGATGCTGTTTCAAAATAAAATATAAAATAGGCCTGGGAACATATCTTAGAGTAGAATTCCCCTGGATTCAACCTCTTGTACAAAAGAAAGAAAGAAAAGAAGGAAGGGAGGGAGGGAGAACGAAAGAAGGGAGGAAGGCAAAAAGGCAAGAAGGAAGGAAAGAAGGAAGGAAGGAAGGAAGAAAGGAGGGAAGGAAGGAAAGAAGGAAGGAAGGAAGGAGGGAAGGAAGGAAAGAAGGAAGGAAGGAAGGAGGGAAGGAAGGAAGGAAGGAAGGAAGGAAGGAAGGAAGGAAGGAAGGAAGGAGGGAAGGAAGGAAGGGAGAGAAATCCAAATTTAAAAGAATAGCTTTAATTTTTTGTTTACATGTGACATGATCTTATATTAGGAAAACCTGAAGACTTCACCAGAACATTTTTATAACTAATAAAGGAATTTAGTAAGTTTTAGAATATAAAATAAATATACAAAACTCAGTAGCATTTCTACACACTAATAGTGGATTATCCAAAAAAGAAATCCCATTTACAATAGCTACAAAAAATAACTTAGAAATAAATTTAACCAAGGAGATGAAAGGTCTGTCCACATTGATGGAAGAAATTGAAGAAGACACAGGTAAATAGAAATACATCCCATGTTCATGGGTAGGAAGAATATTGTCTAAAATGCCCACAATACACAGTAATCTACAGATTCAATGCAATTGTTATCAAAATTCAATGACATTTTTCAAAAACAGAAAAAGATCCTAAAATTCACATGGAATCACAAAAGACCCTGAATAGTGATAGACATTTTGAGCAAAATAAAGCCAGAGACATCACACTATTTGATTTGAAAATCTACTACAAATCTATAGTAGTTAAAACAGCATTGCACCGGCATAAAAACAAACATCTAAACCAATGGAACAGAATAGAGTGAAGAAAAAACTCTCTACATTTATAGTCAATTAATCTTTGACCAAGACACCAGCAACATCAAACAAAAAGCCAACCAAAAAACAATATATACTCAACAGAAAAAGGACACTCTTTTCAATAAATGGTGCAGAGAAAATTGAATATGCACATACAGAAAAATGAAATTAAACCTTATTTCACACTGCATACAAAAGTCACATCAATATAGATTAAAGGTTTGTAAACCTAACACCTAAAACTGTGTAATTGGTAGAAGAAAATGAGAAAAGCAACATGATGTTGCTTGAAAATTCCTAAGAGAGTATATTTTGTGTTTTTACCACAAAATGATAAGCATATCAGATAATGCACATTTTAAATAGCTTGATTTAGCCATTCTGCAATGTATACATGTATCCAAACATTGTTGTGCACCATATGTTATACCACTTTTACTTAATTGTAAAAATAAAAATAGACTCATACATGCATACATATAATTTATATATAGTGAATGTATTTTATTTATAACAGTAGATATGAATGTATTAAACACTAAATTTCTTAGTAGATTGACATTATTATTATTATTATTGTTGTTGTTGTTGTTGTTGTTATTTTGTGGTACAGGGGATTGAATCCAGAGGTATTTTACCTCTGAGCTACAACCCCAGGCTTTTTTATTTTTATTTTGAGGCAGAGACTTGCTAAGTTACCTCAGTCTGGCCTTGAACTTGCAACCCTTCTGTCTCAGCCTCCCAAGTACAGGGATTACAGGTGTGCACCACCATGCCCAGCTTGGTATTACATTTTACAACTACTTTTAGCCTAAGAAGTACTAAGCACATTAATCTCCATAAAACAGTCTCTTATTAAATGTACATTGAAGAATTAAAAATGAATATTTTTGGTAGATAAATGACTGTATTCAAAATACTATTTTAATAATGGGATTAATTTCATGAATCAACTGAAATCAATATTACTAGCAAACCATCACAATTTGTGTTTTATTTATATATCATGGGTTAAAAATACTAATTTAGTTCATTTATTCAGCACCCATTAAATAGGTTTCACTTGTCTTTCCTATGTCCTGAGGATATCGAGTAAGGTAATCATTAGCATTGTTCTCAAGCTTTCCTTCTCTACTCACTTAAGTTACATGCAAACTGCTTTAGCCAGGAAATATGAATATAACTGACATTTACTACTTGGGAGCCAGTGGCCAGTTGGCCTCCCTTCCACCCATCTCCCCAGTAACTCATGGTTATACTAGTGGTACAGCCTCTGGAGTGACAACAGTGTGGAACAGAGCCCCTGCCTTCCTGAGATGAACCTGCAACATTAGTGGAAATAAACCTGTGGTGTTTAACCCACTAAGACTTGGAAGCTATTCCGTCTGTAGCATAATTTGGCTGATTTGGAATGAGAAAGCAAGACAAAGGAGATTAAGTTGGGGGACCATGGATCTCATAGTTTAACGGAGTCTCCCTTGTCCAGTGTATCCGCCAGCATTCCCGCAGCCATCGTCTAAATATCTGACCACATAACTGAGAGACAAGATTTATTTTCTTATGGTTTTGGGCTCAGTCCATGTGAGATCTCAGTGCAGTACTGTGGTGGGAGGCCTAGGGAGAGCACATGGGCTGTGCTCTTTACATTACAGAGGCCAGGGGCGGGGAGGGGAGGGAGAGAGAAGAGAGGAGAGAGAACACATGCACAGTGGGAGGACCCAGGGGCCCACCTCCAGTCACACCAACCTGCTTACCAGGTAGCACCCAGGTGAATCCATTACAATGGATTTATCCACATCTGGGATCACAACCCTCTTGACTCAGCTCCAAACACCAAGTCAGGAGCTCTTCAAGGGCCCTTACACCCAGGCTGGCCTCAAACTCCTGGGCTCAAGTGAGCCTCCCGCCTTGGCCTCCCTGTGGCCAAGACTACACCATGCCTACGAAGGAGACAGTCTTAAAATTATTATAAAACAACCCAGGGAGTAGCAGCTAGAAGTGTCAGAGACCACAGGACACACACACACACACACCACCACCACCACCACCACCAACAACAACAACAAGAAACTTCTACACGAGTTAGGGGAATGATTCAGAAAGGGGTGACACTAGAGTTTGGCCTTGAAGAAAAAACGTAAAGGATTATCAGGCAGAAAAGATTTGAAGAACTATTCAGAGATGAGAAACACGTATTTGCAGAATGACGGAAGGCCCCAACTCTCGGGACACATAGTTATACCTAACTTGGATCAAATCTAGAGCTCGTTAGCAGTCTAGTGAAGTAGTTGAAGAGCACACTGTCATAAAAGTGCCTGGGTCTGAACCCTGACTCAGTCGCTGTATCATCTTGGGATGCTACATCACTTTCTATTCTCAGTTATACCCAGCGTAAACTAGGGATGGTAAGACCAACCACATAAGGAAGAGTGTAGGACATACTATTTTTAATGCTCTAACAAAGTGCTTGCCACATAATTGAAACACAAAGCAGGAGTTTTATAATGATGACTGGTAATATTATACAGGCCAAGGTAATTGCACTGATGGAAATATGTAAAGATGTGGCAACAGGGACGGGCAGAACCAACTAGAGGAGAAGGGAGAGAAGAACACTGGGGGCTGACGTGACCTGGGAACTCCTCCAGCTGTCAGAGCAGGGATGCCCTGGGGATGTGTAAGGATTCTGGAATTATAGCCAATCAGATATTCCCTTATGTTTTCAGTCTTTATACATGCAGGAGAATCTAATTTTACTCATAAAAGCTATAAATAGAGTGAAGGCATAAGTAATTCAGTTCTGAAAAACAGAGGCCAAGGACAATCAGCAGGGCCCCAAGTGCACCCATCATATGCAGAAGCTGCCTCTTCCCTGGTGATTAGACAAGTGCCTCTCAAACTCTGCTGAATATGTCTTGTAGTATTAGAATCTGTTCATCTAAGTGCTTATGGGTGTATTTTTATGCTATTTGGTGCACTAATCTTAATGCAGATTCAGCGTATAGGACCAGCAACTTTGATCTCATTACCCTGTATTATGATGTACACTTCCTTCGGAACATCATCTCCTGGACATAGCAAGTTAACGAGGCCTGTTAAGTATATAATTATCTTCTCTTCCTCTTTTTTTTTTCAAAGATCAGGAGCAAGAAGAGTGAGAGAAAAAATATAAAAAATATTTTTGTCACAAACAATTGTAAAACTGCCTCAGATAACATTCCCAATTTTTCATTTGTTTTATGAGAAAATTATCTTTTCTTTTTTATTATTTGGTGTATTTTAATTTTACATCATATTGAGGTATAAAGTGACAGAGAAATATATGCACAGGACTCTTGGTGCCCTTCCAACCAGGTTCTTTCTCACTCCCTTACCCTCTCCCGGTGCAGGTCTCTGAGATGGGAATTGCTAATTTTGTCAACTTCGTAGCATTACTTCAACTGTTAAGTTCTTTATGACAACATCCTCCCTTCTCTAATACCCCTTAGTCTTGAGCTATAACTGTGTGTCCCAAGAGTTAGCACTTTGCGTGCCTCAGGTATTTCTCATCTTAGAATCCTTTGGAGTCTGTCTTCTAACTGATGTGCCTCTCTTTTCTGGTGATCGCTTAGCTTCCACATATAGGAGAAAACAGGCATTATTTTTGAGACTAGCTAAATTCTCTTAATATAATATTCTCTAACCATTTTAAGCTTGTTTTATCATCTAAACATGAAGATACTAGGTCTACCATCTGTGCAAAGATACAGAAAGAATGATATGAGTTAGGTAGACCAGTAATCTCCAGAAATGTTAGGCTAACTTAACTCAAATGCCTGTGGTTGTAGTCATCATGTGGTAACACACAGAGTAATTAATTATGATGCTTCCGTTTTAACAGTTAAGGACTGAGTTGCTGGGATTCTCCTACACTTGTGGTAGAAAGGTGAAACAGTGCCACTACTTTGTAAAACAGTTTGGCAGTTTCTTATAAAATAGATGTATGTTTGCCATATGACTCAACAGTTCCACTCTTAAGTATTTATTCAAAATGGGCAAAACTGGACACAATGAAATGTCCATCACCTTGAGAGGTGAATAAACAAGCCGCCATACATTTATAGGATGGAGTACTACTCAGCAATAAAAAATAAACCAAGTACTGCCGGGCGTGGTGGCGCACCCTTGTAATCCCAGCATTCAGGAGGCTGAGACCGGAGGATCCGGGTTCGCGGCCAGCCTCAGCTACCTAGTGAGGCACTCTACAACTTAGTGAGACCCGGTTTCAAAATAAAGAATAAAAAAAAATAGGGCTGGGCATATAGCTTGGAGGTAGAATGCCCCTGAGTTCAACCCCCAGTACCGCAAAAACATAAATAAATAAATAAACCAAGTACTGAAAATGCAAAATCACATATGAATCTCAAAAATATGCCAAATTAAAGATGTCAGACACAAAGTTCTGCATATTGAATGATTCCATGTACTTGACATTTAATTTAATTAATTTATTTATTGTGGTATTGGGGATTGAAACCAGTGGCATTCTACCTTCCAGCTATACCCTCAGACCTATTTATTTTTACTTTATTTATTTATTTATTTATTTATTTATTTATTTATTTAACTAAGTTCCTGAGGCTGGCCTTGAACCTGTGTTCTTCCTTATGCCAGCCTCCTAAGTACTGGGATCACAGGCATGCACCACCACAAATGGCTTATTTAATATTTTAGAAAAGGCACATTATAGAAATAAAATAGACATCAGAGACTGTCAGAGTGTCTAGTGGGGAACGGGGAACTGACTACAGGAGACAGGACAGGAGATAACTTTTTTTTCTTTTTTTGGTATTGGTGATTTTACACCCCCTCCCCCGCCCCGCCGCAGGAGGGTACTCCTCAGCCACAGCCCTCCCCTTTTTATTTTGAAATAGGGTCTCACTAGGTTGCCTAGGCTAGCCTCAAACTTCCTATCCTCCTGTCTCAGTCTCCCGGATACTGAGGTTACAGGTGTGAGCCAACACACCCTACAGGGGAGGACTTTTTTGAATGACAGAAACTTTTTATTTAACCGTAGTAATGGTTATAGGACGACATACATTTGTCAAAGCACACTTAATTGTACACTTTAAGTTGGTGAACTTTATTGCATTTAGATAATACCATAATTTAACTCTTTAATTTTTTAATTTATATTTTGTGGTGCTGGAGATTGAACCCAGGGGCATTCTATCTCCAAGCTACATCCTCAGCCCCATTTTAGTTTTATTTTGAAACAGCATCTTGCTAGGTTGATGACAGTCTCAGTACTTGCTGAGGCTGTCCTCAAACCTGCAATCCTCCTGTCTTAGCCTCCCAAGTATAACTGGGATTACACTGTGTGCCACTATGCCTGGCTTAATAATACTATAATTTTATAAACCTAAAGAAGCTGTAGTAATGGAAACCTCTAGGTAGGAAGAACACAAGATATTAGTCAGGAATTGCATGCCCCAAGATAATTCTTTGACAGGAGAAGCCAAGAACTTTGATTTTAAATATTTAGCCTCCCTAACAGCAGAGACTTGTACATTGGAGCCCGTCATTAGGATTTGGTGATGATGAACTAAGTCACAATGTGAATTTAAAAACAAAACAAAACAAAAATAACTCCTTAGAAAACCTGCTGTTGCAAATTCATTAGAATAATTCTGAAAGTCTTTTCCACAATTTGCGTATGTGGGTTTGAAAATTAGGATTTGTTCAAACATTTTAAGATCTATTTTAAAAATAGCTTTCTATCTTAGCTTCCCTCCAGAAACATTTTTTCCCTAAGACAGCTTCTACCTTTACAGCTATTTTTCTAAGTGCCACAGTCTGATGAATTTTTATCCAAAGTGACAATAATACAAACTTCTTCTTAAAATAAAGGAACTCAAGAGGAAAAAGGCCTGAAGCCTGCCTTCTGTGCATGCTTGTTTTTCATGTCTACATATTACATTGGGCTACTTCTACAAAGAAAACCAGCATTCTAAGAAGAGATAACATTTAAGATGAGGAATCATATTATAATTAGCTATAAAACTCAACATTTACATTCTTTCTTAAAATCAACATGCAAAAATCAAAGTACTTGTTAGTAAGCTATGAAAAATAGGAAGACACGAGAAACCAAAATAAGCATGCATGAAGATTAAGAGTGTTTTTCTACTTTGTTACCTGTCCTCATCTGTGAGGGCAGTATCTAAACTCTGCTTTCTTTGGTGGATCAGTAAGATGGTAACTAGAGACGTTTGTTCTTGTATATTTCCCCCTATCTAAGTCATCCTTCAACTTCAGCTTGAGTAGCTTTTTACTGCAGGCTTTCCTTCATTTTTCTTGCTCTCTCTGCCACCTGGTGCTGACGTCACCATCACCATATTAGTATTGATGATGTCATTCATTCAACTAC
Organism: Graphiurus murinus; assembly: GCA_004027655.1. Taxonomy (NCBI): domain Eukaryota; kingdom Metazoa; phylum Chordata; class Mammalia; order Rodentia; family Gliridae; genus Graphiurus; species Graphiurus murinus. The sequence goes on from PVLC010002958.1 coordinate 15,258, forward strand.
ATTTTTGCATTCAACGATTTTGGATTACTTCTGTTTCCAATGTATTATTTCAAGGGTAATAAAGCCATTTTCTAAAAACAATACAGTGACATGGTACCTGAGTGTCTGCAACACATTATATGCACAGTGGAACTCTTCCAGGTAGAGTTCAGAAATATATCATTATGCCTACTGTGTTTGCTGAAAATAAAGTACAGAAAGTAGCTTATCTAACATTTTCTACTTGGTCAAGTGGCAAAACATATTTCCAACTCAGGTCTTCTGATTTCTTGCCCTGCTGCCCTACCACACCACTTTATAAGAAAATATCCTTCTTTCCCATTAAAATGAAAATCAGGCCATTCAACTTGGGTGTGTGATTGTCCTGTTTTCTCTAGCTGGGTCTCCTGGAAGGAGATGAGATGGAGTGGAGAATTCTGGATTGGTAGCCACATGAAAATCCTTTTAGGGGCAGGCCTGAGCCTGACTCGTGGTGAGGAATGATAGGTTACTATTATGTAGGCATGGTGGGAAACCTAAGTAGGATGATTTACAAGACTACAAAAAGTCTTCTGAACCTAGTTTTTACTCCAGTGTCCCCACCTCCACCCTGTGCCAATGTTCTTTAATAACTGTGTTCTTTATGTGACCATATTAAAAGCCCCTGTTAAATATAGCTATCTATATTGAAAAAAATCCCAATACAATTATCCATTTAATTGATGAATATATATTCACCTATCATGCACCAGGTAATATTTTAGGAATTGGAAATACAACAGTGTATGAAGCAAAGTCCTGGCCTTCATGGAAATTCCGATCATTCTCATTGATATTTTTATGAACGATCATCTCTCAAAATCAGAAAATTTGAGAGCATCTTGGGAATCTATATTGAACTGAGTAAGGAGTCGGTAGAGAAAAATGGTGTTCTCTCCTCAGAGAATAGGCACCTATTAGGAAGTATCTGGAAAACAGGAACTTGGTTATCCTGATGAAATGATAGGCAAGTTTGTAGCTGCTGCAGTGGGGAGAAAACTAGATATACAGATGTTCCCAATGGGGCTGAGCAATGATTCTCCTCAGCCATACAAATAGCAGACCATGGTATTTATATCCCAAGTACCGGTGGGATGTCTGGAGTGGTCTGCTGGCTGCAGCTGGGCTTGCTCATGCTTCTTAGGGTGGGCTGAGTAGAAGCCACTTACTCTCAATGTGACAAGGCTCTGGCATCAAGATTCAGATGTGTTCCATGTGCCACAGGTTTGTCCCATGGTAATGGCAGTTCAAGAGGGCAAGCACAGTGCAGGAGGACATTTCAAAGATTGTCTCCTGTCACATCTGCTAACATCCTGTGGTCCAATGTAAGTCACATACCTAAGCTCCAAATCAAGGGGCTCCTGTTGCTTCATTAGAGTCTCAAAGTATTTATTTCTATAAAAGAGATCTACTAAATCCAAGGGCAGGGAGATATGCCTGTAATCCCAGTACTTGGGAGGCTGAGACAGGAGGATTGCAGGTTCAAGGCCAGCAACTTAGCAATTCAGCAGAGACCCTGTTTCAAAATGAAAAATAAAAAGGGCAAGGGGTAGAGGGTATAGCTCAGAGATGAATTCCCCTCATTACACACACACACACACACACACACACACACACACACACACACACACCTCTAAAAAGAGGTCCACTAAAGAGGTTTAGAATATAATGAAATATAACTTTGACTTATTTATAGAATTTTAAAAGCAATAGGGAGACTGAGAAAGGAGGTTTTCAGGTTCAAGACCAGCCTCAGCAATGTAGTGAGTCTCTCAACAACCTAGGGAGACCCTGTTTCACAACAAAATGTAAAAAGGGTTGGGGGTGTAGCTTGGAAGCAGAAAAGTCCTAGGTTAAATCCCCAGTACCAAAAAGAAAAAGTAATAGAAATACATATGATTTTCATGGTATTCTACAGTTTTCATAAAATATTTCTAAAAACTTTGGTTCCCATGAGGCTAAAGCCAATGGCTTAGTTAAATCTGATAAGAAAGAAGTAGCATAGTGGGAAAGAATGACTATTTTTTTAACAATAAGGGTAGAGAAGTTGTTCCAATCAGCATTCCCAGGGCTATAATCTAAAAGACTTGACCGTACAACTTAGAGGAGGGAAGACTTATTTGCTCACCATTTTGGGGTTCAGGCCATGTGAGACTGAGGACCTCAGAACTCAGGGCATAGTGGCAGGAAGCAGCGAGAGGGAGAGAGCATATGGGTTGTGCTCCTCACATCATGGAGGCCCCAAGCAACAGAGAGCAGCAGAGCCACACCTTCAGGGAGCACCCCCTCCAGCCATGTCCTATTGACCTAGGCTACCGCCCAGGTAAATCCAATACAATGGACTTATCCATACTGGGATTACAGCTCTCATGACTCAATTACATCAACTCCAAACACCAATGTGTGGGCTCTTAAGGGCCATTCTATGCCTGACTATAACAGAAGTAGATCCAGTGATGTAACTATCTGTGAGAGCATGTTAACACTTTGACTTAGATCTCATTGTTTTTTTTTAATTGTTTCACACTCTCCCATTACTCCTGTTCTTTTCCTTTTCAGAATGAATTTCCTTCCCTAATAGAAAAGCATACTTTTTAGATAAAAGGTATACTGAAAAAGCTTAAGTTAGGGACTTAGAGCTGACTCTCTGGATTCTCAAACCAGTTAGGTCTGTTTTCATTGAGGAAGAAAGCCAAAGCAAAGCACCTGGTCTTCTATTGAGACCATTGAGTTGCATCAGCTCTAAGAAGATGCAAATTTTAAAGGCATTGAGACTGTCTTCATGCTTCTCTCCAACTGAACAGACTCAAGATAGAGGAGTAGTACTCTTTAAAATATTGCCTGTAGAGTCTCAAACTATTCACCACTATAAAAGAGACCCATTAAAAAGGCTTAGAATATAATGATGGACAACTTTCACTTATAGAACTTTAAAAGTATTAAGATTAGATGTGATTTCCATAATATTCTGCAGCTTTTGGCATGTTTCTCACAAAATAAGTTTTAAAAACTTTGGTATGATTTATCACTCTTAGAAACTGCGACCTAACACTCAGGATTTCCTAGAATATTTGTTATTTGCCTTATCAAAAAGTTTATAGCACAAGACATTTAAGTTCTACATAAAATGTAGATTGGGTCTTTCAAAACAAGCAATTTTAGGCTCCTAGCAATCCATGCTTGTGCAATTCTTAAGTAATGCTTTCTGAGAAACACTGAATGCAAATTTATGTTTTAAATAATTCACATATAATTTAGAACAGGTAATTTTTTAGAAAAATTTTACTGGTGCATTGTAATCATACATTTTTCTGAGGTATGAGCTGGTAGAGGTATACATACCTACAGGTCTCAGTTAACACAGGTCTCAGTTAACACAGGTCTCAGTTAACCCTTCCCCAATTCCCACCCCATTCCCTCCTCCCTCCCCCCTTCTCATGTTTGGTTTAGTGATAAACTTTGACATGTTTGTGAATGTACATCATGTATATTAGGGTGTTTCCCTCCTCTCCCATCACCTTCAGTTAAGTCACCTTCTTTGCTCATCTAAGGTTTCTCCTTCCTCGTCTAGGTCCCTCTTAGGACCCACTTTCTTCCTAACTTCTGCATATTAGGGAGAACATATGATTTTTTACTTTTTGTGATTGACTAGCATCACTTAACATAATGTTTTCCAGTTGCATCCATTTCCCTGAGAATGACATGATTTTGTTCTTCTTTATGGCTGAGTAATATTCCATTATGTACATATCCCATAGTTTTGTAATCCATTCATCTGTTGATGGACATCTTGGCTGTATCCATAGTTTGGCAACTGTGAATTGTGCAGCTGTAAACATAGATACACATGCATCAGTCTGATAGTTTGGTTTCCATTCTTTTGGGTAGATACCCAGAAGTGGTATTGCTGGATCATATGATAGGTTCATTGCCATTTGTCTGAGGATCCTCCATACTGTTTTCCAAAGTGGTTGCAGTAGTTTGCAGTCCCACCAACAATGTATTAGAGTTCCCACTTCTCCACACTTTCACCAGCATTTATTGTTGTTTGTGTTTCTAATGATTGCCTTTCTAATTGGGGTTACGTGAAATCTCAGGGTAGTTTTGATTTGCATCTCTCTGATTGCTAATGATTTTGAACATTTCTCATACATTTATTGGCCATTTGTATTTCTTCCTCTGTGAATTATCTATTTAGTTCACTTCTTCATTTTTGATTGGGTTATTTGTTTTCTTAGCAGTGAATTTCTTGAGTTCTCTTTATATTTTGGAAATTATTTCTTTATCGGAGGAGTAGTTGGCAAAAATTTTCTCCCACTCTGTGGGCTCTCTGTTGAGGTTCTTGGTAGTTTCCTTTGCTGCACAGAAACTCTTCAGTTTAATGCAGTTCTATGTATTGATCTTCCTTTGAACTTCTTGTGCCTTTGGGGTCTTGTTGTGAAAGTTTTTACCTGTGCCTATGTGTTGAAGTGTTGGGCCTATGCCCTCTTCAAGTAGCTGGTCTGACTTCGGTCTGACTTCCTTTTCATTGATCCATTTTGAATTGACTCTTGTTCAAGGTGTGAAAGTGGGGTTTATTTTCCATTTTTCTGCATATGGTTAACCAGTTTTGCCAACGCCATTCATTGAAGAGGCTATCTTTTTTTCCACTGTATGTTTTAGGCCCCTTTGTCAAAAATTAATTGGCTGTAAGTGTGTGGATTTGTTTCTGGGTCTTCTGTTCTGCTTCATTTGTCTATGTGTCTGCTTTTATGCCAATACCATGTTGTTTTTATTACTATAGCTTTGTAGTAGAGTTTGGAGTCAGGAATTGTGATACCTTCTGTGTGAGTCTCTTGTTGCTAAGAACTACTTTGGCTATTCTGGGCTTTTTGTTGAATCTAAGACTGAGTTTTCTATGTCTGTAAGGAATGACCTTGGTAACTTAATGGGTATCACATTGAATCTGAAGATTACTTTTTGAATAATGGCCATTTTGATGATATTTATTCTGCCTATCCAAGAACATGTAAGATCTTTCTGTTCTCAGGTCTTCCTTGATTTCTTTTTCAATGTTTTATAATTTTCTGTGTAGAGGTCTTTTACCTCCTTGGTTAGGTTTATTCCTAGGCATTTTATTTGGGGGGGGGGGTGATATTGTGAGTGGAAATACTTTCTGTATTTCTTTTTCAGCGGGTTTATGGTTGACATACAGGAAAGCTTCTGATTTTTTAAGATTGATTTTATATCCAGACACTGTTGAATTTGTTGTTTAGTTCTATAAGCCTTTTGGTTGAGTGTATTGGTTCTTCTAAGAATAGTATCATGACATCTACAAAAAGGGACAGTTTTAGTTCTTCCCTTTCAATTTGTACTCTTTTGACTTCCTTGTCTTGACTTTTTGGTCTGGCTAGAGTCTCAAGTATTATATTGAACAGAAGTGGTGATGATAATGGACACTCTTGTCTTGTTACTGAAGAAAGAACAGGTAATGTTTTTTAACATATAGTATTGTGGTTTCTCTATTTCCTAAACTGTACCTTAAAAGTTCCTTTAAGATTTTCGTGTGTGTGTGTGTGTGTGTGTGTACGTATTTTACATATATAATTCATCTTGGTAAAAAATCTTCCTTCATAAAACAATTTCTTAGCTTTATATTTATATTCATCTTTCTGATTCAGACAAGGTGTAAATGAATAAATTGTTTCTTTGAAAAGTATATTAATTTTTTACTGTTATAGTTATTTATTGAAAAGATTGTTTCCCAAAGAACATTAAGTTATGTTCTACGTTAATGAAAATGACATATCATTAAATCATAAGAATTTTACCTTCTTTGAAGTATCAGTAATTTTCTTATTTTATTTTTTACTTTTTTATTTATGTCTAATGTATAGAGATTTGAAGTGCTCAGTCCAAGGAGTGTTGACAACTGCATCTACTTGTGTTACCACAAGTTAAAATTAGATATACAATATCCCACAACTGCCCTTGCCTTAAACAAACACTTCCCACCCAGAGTGAACTGTCCTAAGATTCTTGTCCCATTAACTACTTTGTGCCCTCCCCTTGGACTTTATAAAAATTAAATAAAATCATAAGAACTCTTATATCTGTTTTCACTGCTGAAATATATTTTTTAAATTCATTCATATTATTGCGTGTACTACAAGTACATTCTGTTGTATACCATGATTATTTCCAATCAGTTTTCAAGAATACCTGTTAGTGAACACCTGTCTTATCCTTAGATTTAGACTATTATGAACAAGACTATGAGCTTTGTTGTACAAATCATTTTGTAGACCTGTGTTTTCATTTCTCTTGCTAAATATCTAGGAAACAATTTCTAGGGCATCGTATAGGTTGCTTTTTGTTATTGATCTATAAGAATTCTTTATGTATTCTAGATACAATTATATAAGTACATACACACATATTGGTATATGTATGTAATGCATATTGTAAAATGTATAATATGAATATTTTTTCTAGGTCTATGATTTCATATTTATAATCTAAATAGTGTCTTTTGATTGAAGAAAGAAAGAATTCAAATACTGCAGTGGCAATATTGGTATTGCTACCAATTTCACTAGCATGTGTGGGGAGGGGAGAGGGGGGAGCAGATTGGGATGTGGAGGGAAATATATCAATGCTCTGTGCATGTTTGTTTTTATCACTTTGAATCTTACTATGATATATGATTGCAATGCACTAATAAAACAAAAATACTAGATTTGGGGGAAATTTAAAATGTTTAATGAAATTAAACATTAAATTTATTATTGTTAGCAGGGTATCAGTAATTCTTAACTTCTTAGTGTCAAAACTAAAACATTATTTTTCATGTAAGGAGGTCATTTTGAGTTATACAGAAAAGAAATTATGGGTGATCTGAGTAGATGCAAACAGTGTCATATTTTTCTTGCCCATGTCCTTATTTTTGTATGATTCACTGTTAAATTTTTTATATAAGAAAAAATAGAAAAAAGTTCAATAAAGAAACTATATAGTTTTAGAGAAAATGTCTCAATGTCTTTTGCTTAAGCAAAAGAAGATTCACAGTTATTTGCCTGAGAAAATATAGAAAATAGCAGAAATGTTGTTTGTAATATTCCTACTCTTCTGTTAGCCTGACATATAGTTTACCTACTGCAGTGATTATATATTTTTATTCATACATATCTAATATATTAACACTCGTAAAGAAGTACATTAGAATTTTCCTTGCCTCTGTAATTTACCTAAGTACATTGTTCACTATCTCTGTAAAAAACAAACAAAATTCAGAGATTTGCATAAATAATTTTTAGTTTAGGTCAAAATCTAACAATTTAAATTTAGATCTGATGGTTGGTGAGTTTATAATAAATGCTATAGACACTAAATAATTTTTTGAATATCTTGTGTGTGTCATCTCTCTGTGAAGTTAGCAAATCATAATGGATAAAATATGTATTCTAAAACTGTATTGTCTTACTTGGAAGATGAATGTTTTAAGTGCTGGGTGATGTATTTTTTCAGTGAACCAAAATGTGAAGCAGTGTCATATATATATTAATTAATCTTGTAAGAGCAAGATTATGGTCCTGTGGAAGTATTCCCTACTAAAGTGAAGTGCCATGCTTGCTATTTTATATTATCATTTGAAATAATTTACCAAGCACTGACCATCGAGAATATATACAGTCATGTGTTGCAATTACTATGATAGCATCGTTGCCCAAGTTGAATATAATTCTTTTTTTAATCATAAAAAAGGCATTTTCTTCTTGAATACAAATAATAACTATTTAAAGTTAATAGCAGGAATTTTTTAAACATTTAGGAATTAACTACATGGAAATGTATAAAACATGAAAGGAGAAACAACTTTTAAATTTCTAAAAGACACAAAACAAAAATATTTTATTGGTTTAATATTTTAAAAAGAAAACATTCCATAGTTTTACTTACAAATTTAATGGAATTTCAATAAAATTACAACAAGATTTCTACTAGAGCTAGGGAAGTTGATTCTAAGCTTCATATGAAAAATAATATCATATGTAAATATATGATAAAATATTGAAAGAGAAGCAATCTGAGGGGAACCAATATTATTATATTCAAAATACACTATAAAATTCCTGGGGCAAACAGATTTATAAATTAATAGTAATAAGAGAACTGGAATATAATTCTTTAAGAATGCTATGTATTACATTCCTATTTTAGGGGTGAACAATAAATATTGGCATTTAAAAGATTCTAAAAAATTATGCAATTAATAAACCCTGCTCAACTTTTTTAACTCAATGCTTTTCCAACTTATTTAACCATGAAACCTTTTTCTTTCTGTGCGATAAAACTTATTTTATATATGTGTGTGTGTGTGTGTGTGTGTGTGTGTGTGTATACTGTTTTCATGACATTCTTTCAAAAGTGCTAATTTTGTGTAACATTTCAACTTAGCATAATGTCATCATCACAATAATTACCATTTCTCTATTGTCTACTCAATGACAGGGGATGCTGGTAAGGCAGATTGGATTTTCCAAACTTAAAAAAAAGGGATTCTTTTCATTTTTTTGGTAAGATAGATAAACTTATAAGATTCTTGTACATTTTTACCATTATCTTTCATTTTCTCTCTCTCTCTATGATTCTGTTTTATTTTCCTGGAATAATTTCACATTCAACATAGTATAATGGAAATTGACACAATCAAGAGAATAGGAAATTACAAACATGCTTACTGTGTTAACAAAGTTGTTATGATAAACCATAATTTTTGCCCTGAGTTTCCTTGGTTCTCTGACCAAAAGATATGATTATAAGTATTTGTAATAGAATAGTAATGACATTTTCTTAGTACTAAATTTTGAAAAAAATTAATGTGGAGTTTTATATCAAATTAATATAATGGTGACTATTTTATACTCAAGGTAGAAACCAGCTTCATACAGTCATTTCTTGTATTAACTGTCATAAAAGCTGAGGGCATAACATTAATATGCAGTTTGGGGAAAGCTGTTTTATGAGTAACTATGATAATGTGGTCCACGTTATGGAGGCTTCTTGTGGTTTAATTTCCTCTAAGGAAAGGACTCAAACATTCTAGCGCAGGGAATGAAAGGCTCATTCTTCATCAGGGGTTTCCCAAACACCTTCCTGAACATATTAGGATAATCCTGGAGAGCTAATAACATTAAAATTCCTGAGTCTAAGCCCCAGGTCTGTAATTCTGGGCTAGGACCCAAGGAAAGCTTCCTTTTAAAAACCTCTTTAGATGATTCTGATGTGTGACCATGTTTGGAAGCAACTCATAGATAATGTCCCCTGAAAGTCATGTTTGTCAGTGGCCTTTTTATATGACTTGGCTAAAGAGAGGGTTATATAATTTGAGTTTATGTTCCTTCTTGTGGATCTAGAGTGAAAATATTGTGCAACAAAAGGCTTTGAATTTTTTCTTTTATTAGTGCATTATAATTATACATCATACTGAGCTACAGAGTGATAGCAACACATGCTCAAAACTCTTGGAGCATTTCCTGCCAGGGCCCACCTATCTCCCTCCCCTTCCCTTCTTTAAGACTGGGATTGGTAATTTAATGTACATGCATAGCATTACTTCAACTTTTAGAATTCTTTACATCTCTATTCCCTTTACTCCCTCCCCCAAATCCCCTCCATCACTCCGTTGGAGTCTCTACTGTACTATATGATCTTACCCTTGTTTTCCAATTACTATTTAGCTTCCACATAAGAGAGAAAACATACAACCATTCATTTACTTTCCTTTTTTTTTTCTTTTTCTTTTCTACAGTAGTGAGGATTGAACCCAGGGACATTCTGAGATACACCTCCAGCTCTATTTTATTTTGTTTTGAAATAGGGTCTCACTAAGTTGCAGAGGGCCTCACTAAGTAGCTGAGGCTGGCTGTGAACCTGCAATTCTCCTGTCTCGGCCTTCCAAGTACTGGGATAAGAAGCATGTGCCACCATGCCCAGCCAACCCATTCATTTTCTGAAACTGGCCTACCATAGTATTCTCAAGTTCCATCCATTTTCCTTGCAAATGACATAATTTTGTTGTTCTTTATGGCTGAGTAAAATTCCATTGTGTGTATATACCATAGTTTTGTAGAGCATAAAAGGGTTTCTGTCATATTATAATTGCTCGATAAATGTTGTTACTATCATTATGACTACTATTAATGAACAACCTGATTTGTCTTCAGGTTGTGATCAGAGCACTTGGCATGGTTCTTAGCACAGAGCAAGTGTCTGTAAGTATTTGTTCATCGATTATGCCAAAACTTTTGTAATTATTCATGCAGATGTTGTAACCATCAGGACTTCCCAGTGGGACTTTGGAACATGCTATTTCGTGTCTTTCTTCCAAAGTAGACATTTCTTGAACTTATTCCCAGTACTTGGGCTGCTGCTATTAAACAGTCTTTCGTGCCCATATAAGGACCTATGTTCTTAGAAGATGTGGTGAAGGATTAATGAGCGTTCTTAGCCTGGAAGTCTTCTGGAGTTCTGTGCATTTTGAGTTGAGCTTGGAAAGACTAAAAATTCAAAGAGAGAGGGAGAAAGTGGCAGACAATCTGAAGTAAGAAAAATGGGATATGGAATGAAGATGTCAGTGACAAAATGATGTTCAAAAATGTGAACTAGATTTACCTGACTGGGCATATGGGTTATGTTAAGAATTAAGAGGATGAGATTCATGAATGAGGGAAATGTGGGAACAAAATATTCATAAAGCCCTTTTGTAGACTCTGTGAATAGGAGAAAATGAAGTTTGAGGAAGACATTCACACAGTTCTGCTTTTGTGTATGTGTGGTACTGGGGGATGGAACCCAGGAAGCTATACCCCCAGCCCAATTTTATTCTTTTTATTTTGAAGCAGGGTCTCACTAAGTTGCAGAGGGCCTCATTAAGTTGCTGAGGCTGGCCTCGAATTTGTGATACTCCTGTCTCAGCCTTCCAAGTACTGGGATTACAAGCATGCACCACCAAATCTGGCTTTCACAGTTCTTTTAAGAGAGAAAATGAATTTTGACTGTGTAGATGTAAGTTAAAAAAGGACAATTTCAGGAGGCCCTTCAAAGGGAAAGCTAGCTGACGTAGTAATGTTTTGGCCATTGGCGAGTATGAAGCCATAGTGGTATCGGGGCTGTGAGTGGCGGTGACTTAATCGACTACTATGTAGAATTTAGGAGGCCTTTAAATTTGAAGGAAGTATGATTGAGCCAGACTTGTCATCTGTTCAAGCCCAGTGGTTAGGGAAGTTCTAGGTAGATACAGACTGGAGACCTGATAGATAATAGGAGATGAATTCTGGTACTGAAAATTCGGGAACCATCAGTCTAACTGAAGCCACAGAACGGCAGTCCTGTCAGATCTAGAGAGACAGAGGGCCTATCTGATGTCTGCCTTTGTCAGTGAGGAATAAGAAGTCCCCTTTGCCAGATGATCTTCCCAATTGTATTATTCATCAATATTTTCCTAAATATTCATATCTTCATCAGTTTGGATGAAGATGAAAAAATCATCTACAATATTCATTTGCTTTTCTCATTGTAAAAACAAAACCTGTAAGGCAAAGAAGCAATTATATTCGAATATTTTAGATTTGCCATGAAAACGCCAAATTGATTTGGTTTTATTCTTTCATCAGACCTTAGGTAAAAGAGGCATTGTGACATTATTGACAAAATAAGTTCATATTAATTTACAATAAAATGAATAGTGCACATTTCTAACGTGACATTTTAATATTTATATGCGAATAATAGTCCATGTACAACACATGTTCATATTTGACTGAATCCATTTACTCTTTGGCTTTCTAAGCAGGTGAATCCATTGCAAGAGTAGTTACCATTAATTGAAAGTAATGCCTGAAATATTTCATTAATGCTTCTCCAAGTTTCATCCTCCCATTTTATTTTCTCAATTTAAAATCTACTTAAATCCCACCAAGGAACCATTACAGACCTCTCAGTAGATATTTGCTTAGTTATCTGGCTCCCAAATGAGAGAAGAGAATGAATGCTATGTGGAGAAAGGCATCTATAGATACACAGAACAGCCCTAAAATCATTAATCAAAGACCTATGGGTTTGTGTTGCAAATATAAAGCAGAAAACTTACAGTTATAAAGCAGCTCCAGCAATTACCTTTAAAATGCCTTTCATCCACGCCTCTACTATCAAATTTCATTTTTTTACCCTGAACACTTGGACTGCAGACATCCACTCTCTGACAGCTATCTACCCTGGCACAATGTTGAGATGAGACAAGAGAATGGGAAGTAAAGGTTAGGTAGGGCTTACAACTTGAAATACACAGTTGTAATTGTGTGGCTATTAGGAGAGTTTGGAATCAAAAATTGTGCTTCTAAGAAGTAGCTGTGGTATTTCACAAATAAGCGTGCAAATTAAGTAGCACTATCAGTTTTTAACCCATAAAACCAAGCACAAAGTATAACATGTGACCAGATTACCTGACTGAAGACACATAGGAATCATAGCTCCAGGCCCACAATAGGCACTCAGAAACTTTTGCTGATATTATTAACTGTTATTTTTCTGTTTTGTTGTTGTTTTTCATTTCCAAGTAAGTTTACATTCCATGAAATTCATCTTATTTTGCTGAATTGTTTTTTTCAAATTAAGGCAATTTTTAGTTATCTTCCTCTCTTTGAGAGTGTTAATATTTGTCCTCAATTTGATGTTATTGCAGTTATAAGAGTCCCTCTTATATCATTCAAGACAGTGATTTTTTTATAATGTGCTTTTATTGGTGCATTATAGTCTCATATCATAATGTAAATCATGTTGACAGTGACATACATGCACATAGTACTTGGTGCCCCCCCCACCTCCCCATTTCCCATCTTCCCAATACAGAGTACTAAGATTGATTTCGGTATATTCACTTATGTACACATAGTCGATGGTAGTATTTCCATTAATGAACCTCAATCATCCCCCTCCCCTTCCCTTAGACCACCTCTCTGGCTCCACTGAGATTTCTTCTTCATTGTCTGGAGTCACTCTGGTATCCCTAGTTTGTTCATATTACAGAAAACATATGACCCTTCACTTTCGGTGACCGGCTAACCTCACTTAACATAATATTCTCCAGACCCTTCCATTTTTTTTGCAAATGACAAGGATGTGGGGAAACAGTGATTATTTCTTAAGATTGAGAGACTATAGCCAGCCTGGCTTGGGAGAAAACCAGGAGTTTAGACCAGTGGTTTTCAGTGGAGCTATGAGGAACATTAACTGTGAGGGAGGAACATAAATCGGCTGTGAAGGGTGCTAGACCTCTTTACTAGTCGAAATGAAAGTACTACAGGCTGTAAAGAGTTTCAACTTTAAGATCGAATAACCTATGTTAGAGCCAGGCATGGTGATGCATACCTGTAATACCAATACTTGGGAGGCTGAGCAGGAGGATTTCAGGTTCAAGACCAGCCTCAGCAATTTAGTGAGACCCTGTTTCCAAAAAAAAAAGGATTCTGGGGTATGGCTAAGTGGTAGAATGCCCTCTCTCCACACACAAAAGATAGTCTATGTTCTTTCCAAGATAGTGTTATACTATCATTCTCACATTTAGCCCAGCATGCTTTCTTCAGTGGAAAATAAATTGATAGGTCTTTGATTTGTGTAATTGGAGTCCATGGTGATTGTTCCACTCAGAAGCACCATCTGTTCTGGTTCCAGAAGAGCAAACCAGGCTGAATCAGTTGAGACAGACCATGTTTCCTCCCTTGCTAGAAAAAATTGAGTGTCCTCTTAGTTTTTCTTCCTAGTTATTATGGGTTGTAATTTCTAAGTAAATTTTCTTTGCTTAAAAATTCCCTCCAAATCCAAAAGGCTAAGCTTTCTATGTAGGTTTTAGATGTGTTTACTTAAATAGTTCAGAGAAGCCTGACACACCTGCCCCACTCATGCCTGCCTGCCCAGGGGGGAGCAGGGTGCTCAAGGAAAAATAAGTTATTTTTTCTTACTGGCATGCAAAACACAGAAAAGGAACCTGCAGACGTCTTGCTTCCAAGACATGGTAACCCTACTCATTAGTGCAAACATAACTATTCGTGGATGATCTTCATGAGGAGAGGGCTCCCTCAAACATTCCATTCCCAGGCCTCTGGCACAGGAGGCCCTGGGGAAGAAGCTTTGAGCACAAGTTTCTGCATCTAGCAACTGAGTCAGAAATATGAGAGGTGGGGAGATGATTTTCACTCTCCAAAACCTTTTCAAACAATCTTATCAAAAGTATCTCCCAATAATCTTTTTGGGAGAAAACAGAGATGGCCATTGTGGTCTAAATGAAAGGTGAAATTTTGGGAAATAATCTCTGACCTGTTTATTTCATGTCACGACTCTCCAGCCATCAGCAGTCTTGTTTCCCTCCCTACCCCTCACTTCCACTTCCTCTCATCCCCCCTTCCCCTCTCTTCCCTCCTCTCCACCTTCAACCTCTTCCTTTCTCGTGACCAATTCCCTCACCTAGAATGGTGCCTATAAGGATAAAAAAGAACCTTTTCCCTCCGTCCTTCCCTCTTTTCTCAATTTACCTTTCTGCATTTGCAGCCACTGTCTACATTCTCTGTCTTCATTTTCTTATTCTCTTTTTCTCCTGAGCCCACTGTGATTCTGCTAGAGCTCCCCCTCATCACTGCCTACTCTTGGAGAGTTCAAAAGGTGACTTCAGGCCTCATCCTGTTTGATGCCTTCCTGGTCTGCATTGACACTTGCTTCCTCTACTGAAAGTTCCTTACTTCTTTATAGTTCCCTCCCCACCTTTGGAATGAAAAGAGGTTTTCCCTTGTGGGTTTAGCAGTAGGTCATTTTTTTTTTTTTTTTTTTTTTTGCGGTACTGGGGATTGAACTCAGGGGTATTCTACCTCTGAGCTACATCCCCAGCCCTATTTTTTATTCTTTATTTTGAAACCGAGTCTCACTAAGTTGCGGAGTGCCTCACTAGGTAGCTGAGGCTGGCCGCGAACCCGGATTCTCCGGTCTCAGCCTCCCGAATGCTGGGATTACAAGTGTGCGCCACCACGCCCGGCTTAGTAGTAGGTCATTTTTGATGCTTTAGGCTTCTCTAGAGTTGTGTTGTGTTTTCCAGGCTACCAGGGAATATATGGTAACTACTGGAAAATGTATGCAGGTTAGTAAGTAGAACAATATAAAGGAGGGGCTATGTATGTAGGAGATGATATTAGGTACAAATCCATCAGTAAGTGTAGTATTTCAAGAATTAGTGAAAGGATGCCCGGCATGGTGGTCCATGCCAGTAATCCCAGTTCTTGGGAGACTGAAGCAGGAGGATGGCAGTTTCTAGGCCAGACTCATTCCTCAGCAGCTTAATGAGACCCTGTCTTTTCAAAATAAAAAATTTAAAAGGGGCCTAGGGGTGTATCTCAGGGGTAGAATGCCCCTGGGTTCCATCCCCAGTATTAAAAAAAAAAAAGTATTAATGAATTGAGAAACAATTTTGCTAACATATATTGGTCACTTGGGATTAAAAAAAAAAGGAGGTTAATTGGATTTGTTGCTGAATTTTTGGAAATTATATTGGAATCTTGTGGAAGCAAGCCTATTAGAAATCTGGCGATTCAATGGATATTAAACATTAATATTCTGGTTTTGTAATCCAGGAGACCAGAAACTTGACTTCTTACCTACTCCTTTGTTTTCTTATTAGTCTGGCTCTTTTCTCTTAAAAAGTAGAATATCTTGTTAATTTCAGTAGTGAATCTTTATCTTGTTATCACTTTTGTTTTAGAACACAACCTTTTTGTCTGGTGGTGTGAATGTCCTGGCCTTTTCAGGGAAGGCTCTCTTATATCACTCACTGTGAAAAATGGCCAAATGTTTTCCATTTCCTTAAAATTATTAATCTGCTTCACCTGTCTTTCATGCCTTTTTTAAAATAAAAATTACTCTGTTATAGCTTCTTAGGGTCCCCTGAATGCTCATTGGAGGTATAGCAGGCCCTGAGTTTTTGTGATTAGGATATATGGCTTTTCAAAATACCAGCATTCACTTTCCCCTTCTGGTGTGGACTTCCCACTACTCCATCTTCATCTTATGGGTAAGAGTCATCATACTCATTTGTTCACATGAAATTGACATGAAAGTGCAATTTTTTTTACACAAATTAGTTTTAAAAATAATATTTTTTAGCTTTTCTTCTTTTAGAATTTGTGAATGGAAATGAGTTCATTTTTGAAGTCTTCATTTGAAAAATGTATCTGAAGAGATTTTTTTCAACTGCATTCTACATTACAAATGAATCCTTTTATCTTTTTAGTTTTCATGATTACTTTTCTAACCCTTTCTCTAAGTACCAGAGAAGCCATTTTGCATGTCACATTCTATAGTCTTCCAGTATCCCCTTTGGTCTTAAGGTTGTTAATTTCTAGTTTAGTCAACTTTATACCCTGCTATCATCCTTTGGCTGTTATATTTGAAGATTATGGTCTTATGATACCAGGATCATGTTTAAAAAACACTCAGCTAGCCGGGCGTGGTGGTGCACGCTTGTAATCCCAGCATTGGGGAGGTTGAGACAGGATTATCCGGGTTCGCAGCCAGCCTCAGCTACCTAGTGAGGCCCTCTGCAACTTAGTGAGACCCTGTTTCAAAATAAAGAATAAAAAACAGGGCTGGGGGTAGAGCTCAGAGGTAGAATGCCCCTGAGTTCAATCCCCAATACCGCAAAAAAAAAACCAAAAACAAAAACAAAAAAACCACTCAGCTATGTAAGATTACTTACATATTGTCAACAATAACACTATGTCATGAAACCAGTGGTATTGAAACGATTGAAACGTATCTGAAGGCACAGCACTCTGTTACCTCTTAAAGTCATGGGATGGTAGAAAGGACATTAGCTTGAATGCTAAACTAACATAATTAAAATCCTGGATTCTTAAAGTACCAATATTGGCTATTTAGGATTATATAATAATCTCTTAGACCTACAGTTTCTTTAGTTCTCAAATGGGGCAGTCATATCCTTCATGGTTCTCTGAAGATTAAACAAGATATGTGGTTGGTGTTCATTCTGGCATATGATAGCTATTCCTTGTTTGGAAAAACCAGAAGAAACAGGGATTATTCTTTATTTGCTATTATGCTATTTCCTTATATACAATTATTTTAAACTATTATTTGATAAAATATTAGTGTTCCGGATGTTAAATAGTCTCTCACTGGTTCAAAGCAATAATTTGACATTGAAAAGTTTCTTTTTCACTCAATAAGTCATATGCTGAGAAATACCCTTTTTCTTGTTCAGATAGAGAATAAACATTAGTAAATCCATATAAAACAAATTTAATGGAGTTATAGAAATAAAACTTGTTGGCTATAAATTATAGCTTGTATTTTATGGAAACAGTTTAATTTCAAAAAAGAAGAGTTATCTAGAATCTATTCTAAATCATTGTTTTGCAGCTTGTTCAATTAGTTAAGCTTAAAATTTATAGCTTTTTTTTTTTTTTTTTTTTCAGTACTGGGGATTGAATTCAGGGGCATTTATATTATTTTTGGTGAACCACGTGGACAAAAGTCCCTGCTCCTGAGCGTGCTTATTGCAAGCAGTGGGGGCCATAAATTTTGTAAATAGTAGAGCAACCACTTATAAAGGACATTTGGAACTGCATGTGTGTGGGGAGGGGAATCAGATTATAGTAATTAGTAGGATAATTGGGGTAGCAGTCCTCAAAAACTGAGATTTGAGCAAAGACTTGAAAGAAATAAGAGTATGGTTGCAGGAATAAGCATTCCAGACAGAAGGAAAGTCTGTGCAAAAATCCTCAGGCAAAGAGGGCGGGGTGAGGGATCATCAGGGGGTGAACTCCAATAGTTCAGGAAAGCCACATGATATCCTAAAGACACTGGCACTTCATTGTGAAAAAACTGGGGGGTGGGGGAGGGCATTGCAGACTCTTGACCAGAAGTGTCAGGATCTAATTTATCTTTCAAAAGAGTCAACCTAGCAATTGTGTCGAGAATAAACTCTAGGAGGAGGGCAGAGGTAAAGGCTGTGCAATCAGTAAAAAATCTATGGTAACAATTCAAGTAAACAACAGTCTTGGTTAGGGCAGGGTGGCAGTAATGGGGGAGATGAGAAATGGTCAGATTCTCCACATATTTTAAGAATATAATCAGTCTGGTATATGAGGCTCAGAGTGTGAGAGAAAAAAGGTGATTCATGTCTAAGATTTGGGGCTGAATAGTTGGAGAAATATGTTTTCAATCAACCGAGATGGAGATGGCTGCTGGAAGATCCAGTTTGAAGGAATAAGGCAAAGGTCCCACTTTGGAGATGTTGATCTTGAGCAGTCTCTGAGTTATCCAGATGTCTGTTGGATGTCTGTTGTGCAGTTGGATGTCTGACCCGGGAAGAGAGGGTCAGGTTCCTTACAGAAACTTTGCTTATGTTTTGGTGACATTCTGTTGAAGATGGCTTGATGTACTGAGTGAGAGGTCTGGAAGGAAAAGTGACCAACTACACAGCCCATGTAGTCTCTTTTGATTGTTTTCCTCTGTTTCTGTGTACTTTTAATTAGTTAACAGCAAATTAGAAGATTATATATTTGAAAAAAGTATATTTTTTCAATCTTATTTAAATTATTCTTAAATTTTCATAGCATAGATTGTAGGCTAGGATGGTAACACTTGGGAAATGGGAACAGACACATTCATTTCCCCAGCATGGTTTGGATGTAATTGTGATCTCCATTAATAATGGGAAAATTTAAAAAAATCATGAGACTAAGAATAGAAATGTAAACAGCCATGGTGTAGTCGTCTACAATATGGAAACTTAGCACACATAACCTAGTTTCCTGATATTAGGCATGAAACATTAAACAAGTTAAAGTTCAAATAGTGGTGTTTCCCTCTTCTTTCCCTGTGAAAGCAGGGTAGGGGGTAGTTATTGCAGGCACCAAAATGGAAAGTCAAATGAGAGAAAATAATTATGTAAATTGTGTTTCTTGAAGGCGTTTAGAATTTTTGATTCACCTACTCCAAATATCTGGAAGCACATTCAGTTCCTGTTTGAAGAGATGAAAGCCGTGCCATATAGCCTCATTTGCAGGCTTGTGGCAATGTGAGCTTCTCCCGTGTGTATGTGCAGGGAAGAGTAGAAATGGCTGAGTGGGCAGTTGGCAGCCATTCATCGCATTGATTGCAGTCATTCATAAAACCCAGCAGTGCGGAGGGCGGAGTCAGGAGAAGCATTCCCCTGAGGTGGATGTAGAGTGTCTTATTTGCATAAATCTTCAGTGATGCTTGAGTGATGAGTGATGAGGGAATGCTCACAGGCAGTTAGGAGACAGTAAGAGTCCAGTTCTGATGAATCCCTGCGTAATTAATGGCATTGCAAACAATAAGAGGTCAAACCTTATGAACTCCAGAGCACTAGATCCATGGTAATTCCAGGAAGTCTGCGGTATGGCAGCATTTGTGATCTCCTAATGTCTGGCTGAAGGAGTGAGTCATGTATATCCACAGACCCTTAAGAGCTACACCATGCTGAAATATCATTGTCCTGTTTCTTAATGTATAAAGGATCCATATTTATTACACCTAGTCTAATGCATGGGAAATAAGGGAAACTGCTCAAATTCAATACATTTCAATGTCATTTCCGTACATTAGAATTATCAGACTGTTAAGGTTTTATCCTTCCAAACTTTGACACAATTCAATTGTAATTTTATATACTTTTATTAGTGCATTGTAGTCTCACATCATAAGATAGTGCTAATTATAATTTTAAAGAAATGTTAATACATTCTGGCCAACAAAAAAATCTTGTGAGTATATTTTTAATGTGCCTTGTTCTGATCATAGGGTAGGTTTCTTTCTCTTTCTTTCTTTCTTAGAGGAAATTTCAGTTATAAAGAAGTCAGGTTAGAAAAATGTAAGAGTATTTATTATAGGGTGAGGGCTTGAGAAAATCAAGATTTGTTGGAAAATTAGCTACGTGAAACAAATATTACCCCCAATCAAGATTATTAAATATATGTCCTATGTTCAGGCTATATGTTAGTATGGGAAATGTGGTCTTCTCCTGGTTTTTGTTTATTAAAAATATTTCAATTAAAGCCGGGCATGTTGGCACATGCTTGTAATCCCAGTATTTGGGAGATTGAGACCGGAGAATCCGGGTTTGCGGCCAGCCTCATCTACCTAGTGAGGCACTCCGCAACTTAGTGAGACCCTGTTTCAAAATAAAGAATAAAAAAATAGGGCTGGGGGTGTAGCTCAAAGGTAGAATGCCCCTGAGTTCAATCCCCAGTACCGAAAAAAAATTCCAATTAATTACAAATGTATTGTTCTAGAAGAGTAATGTGTTTATTTTCATTGTTCAATAAAACTTTAAATTTAAAAAATTTAAATCTTTTTTATCAGAATGATTCTATAGCATGGGTAAACCGAAGTAATATGTCAACTATTTTAAACCAGAACCACCAGGTACTTGAGATTAGAGGAGAGTTTTCTTACAAAGACATGGCCTTTTAGTTGAGAAAAAAGTATTTGACTTAGAAACCTACCCACACTGCTGGATAATAGTCTACATTTTTTTAGAAAATAGTCTCTTCAAAGCATATTGAAGAAAAACTCTAGGTAGAAGATTTATTTTATTTCAAAGCTTTGTGTGTGTGTGGGGGGGAGAAACCAAGATTTCTCACAGATATAATCCTTCGATTTTTTCCAAGTTGGTGATATTTCAGATATTTTCACAATCCAGTTCATGTAGATTAAACATGCTGCATGCTATTTTTAGTTGAGTGAGAATTGTTAAAGATTTTCCAGTACTATGAAATTTAACTTACTGGACATTATACCTCATGTAAGTTAGGTTAAAATTCCAGGGCTAAGAAATTCTAATCTATCACTCTACTCTAACAATTGCCTTCCTAAGTGTTCTCTTGAGCTAATATGTGGTTGGCCTTCTTCCATGAAACTGGAGCAATCACATAAGGTTTTGTGGTTCTCCTGGATAGTTTTTACTCTTCCCTCTAGATCCATCCATTGAGAGTTTAGCATCAGCTCTTGAGATTCACATTTCTTTACTTTCACCCCAGGAGGAAGTGTGTTGAGGCTTTGAAACAGCACCATTTTATTTTTTCGTCACGTTACACAGTGATTTCTAAGTCTTCCTTGACCTTGTTTGGAATGAGCAATATGTGTGTGCACGTTCTGTGCGTTGTGTCCACGTTTCCCTGTATCATTTCTTTGAGAAGTGGAGAATTTTGCCATGCAGCTTTTAGCTCTGGGAAACAGTTTGTCCAGCACTGCCTCACCAGTGATCTGCTTCTGGAATAATGTGACTGGCCTTAAATATGGGCAATGTAGTCAAGTCTCCATGATGCCTCCAAGAACGTTAATAAACCCAGACACTTGTTTGGGATCTTGAGGTCCTAAGGGGCATTTGCATTTAGAAAATCCAAGATGCAGAGTCTCAGTTTTATAATAAAAGCTTCCCTACTACTCAAATCTGTATTTGTTTTATATCTTTTGTGGAGAAGGAATATCTGAGTCCCCCAAGTACAGTCTCAGATGAAGGTGTTTCCTGATTTCAGTCAATGAATCTTCCCAATTCTCCCTAAGCCCTGTTTACATGAGATTGAGTCTATCAAATCCCACTGCACTTTGAAGCTGTTATATTGTTTGCCCTCTGCATTAAGTCCTATTTTATGATGAAGGACTTAAAGCACGGAGACCATTTACCATTTATTCTCATTTTGGAGATCTCTCTCTCTCTCTCAGACACACACACACACACACACACACACACACACACACACACACACTTATATATAAACATTTCCCTCTATCTCTTCCTCTTCCTTATTGTGAAAGACATTTTGAACATGGGGAATATCTCAAAACCTCTCATATCTCTTTTTAAATGAACAGAAAAACCTGTGCAGTAACTGATGACATGAAACAAGGGTCCATATTTTTTAGTAAAACAGCCAAAGCTACCGAAAATCCTGCTCAATTTTTAACATATCAACACAACAGCTGTTCCTATTTTTAAGCTTTCAGATGTCTTCGTACGGTGAGGCCAAAGCTTTCAATAGTTTTTTCTGCTATGGGAATAGCTGCTGACAATCATTTTATTGATGCTAAAAGGAAAATCGAATACAGAGGCCAGCACAGATTTTATTTGGGTATAACTGAGCTTTTGGAAGCCTGAATAAAAAAAAAAAAAAAAAAAAATCCTACTCTGGGGCCTTTCCAGGGCCCCAAGGTTAATACTGAAGGGGCTCGCAAACACGTTCCTTAGATTGTGTTTTCAGTACCATGTTTAATTTCTAGATGTGTTCTACCCTTTTTATAATTAATAGTACGTTGTGCTGTCTATCATGCGCCCCAGGTGTGTTGTCAGGGACATGGCGAAGCCTGCAGCCTGCAAAACACCAAGAAATGCTGAAAGCCAGCCCCATCAACCTCCACCGTAAGTATGGCATTGGTTTTATTGACTGCAAATGTCGTCTCTTACCCAGATCACTGGTTAGATTTATTAATTCAGGTTGCATGTGGGAGTAGCTACTCTGGCTTCTCTGGTGTATGTATAATAAAAAGGCTATGATTGAATTAGATGAAATTATCTGGAAACATGAGCTCTGGATTAAGTGTCTTTGTTAAGTGATGTTTCTAATACCATATTGCAGGGATCAAACTAATTAAAGGAAAGGAAAACATTTTTTAGGGCTCCAGAGAAGCAGCAATTTTGACTTGTTCTTTGAATTTGCCATGCATTTGAGCTGGAGCATAAGACTTTAGGGAAGTAAGGAGGCAAGGTCCAGGCAGGGCCCTGAGTGGAGACTGGAGTGTGTAAATAAGAAAAACAAGCAGGTAGCCCATTGTGCAGTTATCCAACCTTCATGCCATATTATTTAAAAGTAATGGATAATCTAAAGAAGTGGATTTTCCATCTAGCTTTATTTATTTATTTGTTTGTTTGTTGGTTGGTTGGTTGGTTGGTTGGTATTGGGGTTTGAACCCAGGGGCATTCTACCTCCCAGCTACACTCGCAGCCTTTTCTACACTTTTATTTTGAAACAGGGTCTTACTAGGTTGCTGAGGGTTTTGCTGAGTTGCTGAGGCTTCTCTCAAACTTTCAATCCTTCTGTCTCATCCTCCCAAGCTGAGATTACAGACCTGTGCCACCATACCTAGACCACCTAGCTTTATTTTAGTTTTGCCTTCTTAGATGTAGGTACTAATGATTATTAAGCATCTAACTAAAGGGAAAAGTAGGAATAGAGAAGAAAACAAATATGTGAACTCTGAGTTTCAGATATGGATTTTGATGAGATAAAATGTAAAGAACTTTACAATTCTGCAGACTATTGTGATCTAGTCAGTCTTCTTAAAGGGAATCATGCTCCTGGTAAGAAAAAATGAAATTTCCTTCATATGCTTCAGTAGCAGCAGTATTCTTAGTGTGAGCATTACAGCCAAGTAGTTACCACTGGGGACATACCTCCTTCCAAGGTCTGTAGCAAAAGCCTTTGAAGAAACCTGTCTTCAGAATACTTTTCTACAGATTCCTTCAGCTATCCTACAGTTTTTGAAGTAAAACCACAATTAAGTGATAATGTAGCAAAAGACTCTGAAGAGAAAATTAAATTTTTGTAACTGTTTTGCTATGGCAACACTTTATAAGCAAAAAGCAAAATTAAATAAAATTTAATTTAATTTTTTAACCAGGAACATAATTCTCTTCAGAGCATTGAATATATCATGCTACTCTGCACAATTTTAAATAAAGCTCTTTGCATTTTATTTCACCAAAAGCCACATTTGAAACTGAATGTACTTTTTTTTTTTTTTTTTTTTTTTTTTTTTTTTTTTTTTTTTTTTTTGCGGTACTGGGGATTGAACTCAGGGGCATTCTACCTCTGAGCTATACCCCCAGCCCTATTTTTTATTCTTTATTTTGAAACAGGGTCTCATTAAGTTGCAGAGTGCCTCACTAGGTAGCTGAAGCTGGCCACGAACCCGGATCCTCCAGTCTCAGCCTCACGAATGCTGGGATTACAAGCGTGCGCCACCAGGCCCGGCTCTCAATGTACTTATTTGATTTCTTCTCTTCTCCCTTCTTTCCTCTTTGGTTGGTCATTGATACACTTATATTTTATATATTACATACTGTAACTATTAAATTAAAAATATAATGTTTTAGGACATAACATTTTATTTTTTCACTTTTGTGCTATTCTGAATTTAATTCATTATTTTTTATTGGTGCATGATATTTATACAGAATAATGGGTTTCATTGTGGCATACCTATACATACATAAAAACATAATTTGGTCAGTTTTACACCCCAGTATATCCCTCACTCTGTCCTTTCTGTCCTTCTCCCTCCCCCAGATTGTGTTCCTCTATCCCTTCTCCCTTCTACTTTCATTGCATCTCTGTTGTTTTTTGTTTTTTGTCATGTTATTTTCTCTGGCTTCCACATATGAGAGAACACATATGATACTTTTCTCTCTTGCTATAATGATATAATTTTGTTTTTTATGACTGAATAAAATCCATATATGTATATATATATATATGTGTGTGTATATATATACCACCTTTTCTTTCTCTGTTCATATGTTGATAGACACCTAAGCTGATCTCATGACTTGGCTATTATGAATTGTGCTTTGATAAACATAGGTATACATCTATCTCTAATTCAAGTATGCTGACTTTAATTCTTTGGGATAAATACTGAGAAGTAGTATAGCTGGACAATATGGCAGTTTTTGTTGTTGTTGGTTTTTTGCTTGTTTTTTTTCTTTTTACTTTTTGAGGAACCTCTATATGGATTTCCATAGTGGCTATACCAATTTACATCCCCATTAACAGTGTTTAAGAGTCCCTTTTCCCCTGTGTCCTCACCAGCATTCATTATTTGTATTTTTGATGATTGCCATTTTAACTGGAAATGGAATTTTGTAGTGTTTTGATTTGCATTTCCCTTATGGCTAATCATGTTGAACATTTCTTCATTTAATTGTTGGTCATCTGTACCTCTTTATTTCAGAAATGTCTCTTCAGTTCATTTGCCCATTTATTGATTGCATTATTTAGGGTTGGTTTGTTTGTTCAGTGCAAGCATTTTTAGTTCTTTATATATTCTGTTGGCAAAAATTTTCTCCAATTCTGCAGGTTGTCTCTTCACTCTGTTGTTTCTTTTGCTATGCAGAAGCTTTTTTTTTTTTAAATGCCTTTATTGGTGCATTGTAACTATACAGCATAATGAGGTATAGAGTGATAGGAATATACATGGACACAACACTTGTGAGTTGCATCCCACCCCACTCCTCCCCCTTCCTGGTACATGTCATTGAGATTGGTATTGATAATTTTGTATATGTGTGTAACATTATTTAAACTGTTACCTCCATTACCTCTCTGTCTCCCCTTCTCCCTTCCCTAAACCCCATTAATCTCTCCATTGAAGTCTCTACTCCTTTATTTGAGTTCTCTTTTGTTGTTCAATTTCTCTCTACCTTCACATAAGAGAAAACATTGAACTATTCACTTTCTGAGACTGGCTAATCTCACTTAGCATAATACTCTCTAGTTCCATCCATTTTTCTGCAAATAACATAATTTTGTTCTTATTGCTGAGTAAAATTCCATTATGTAATAGAATTTTGTAATGTAGTTTTGTAATCCATTCATCTGTTGATGGACACCTAGGGTGGTTCCATAATTTGGCTATTGTGAATTGTGTTGCTATAAACATAGGTATACATGTGTCACTATAATATTCTGACTTCAATTTCTTTGGAAAGATGCCTAGAAATGATAGAGCTGGGTTATATTATGGTTCCAATCTCAGTCTTCTGAGGAGTCTCCCCACTGCTTCCCATAGCAATTATACTATACTGCAGTCTTACCAATAGTATATCTGGGTTCCTATTTCCCCACACCCTCACCAGCACTTGTTTTTTTGTTTTTGTTTTTGTTTTTTTTTTCAGAGACAAAGACAGAGGTTTTATTTAGGAAAAGTAGGGATATGTGTTCATGGGAGAACTTGGGCCACCTCTAGAGTGTGAGAGGCCCTTGGGATATTTAGACTCCTTTTTCTTATAGAGGACCCAGAGAGGGGGGTTGCTAGGGGCATATGGTGAGTCTCCTTTGAATTTTTAGGTTCTCTCCATTTAATTTGTGGCTTTTGGATTTTTCTTCTTCTTCTTTTTCTTTTTTAAGAATCCCAGGGATTTGAGACACGAAACTGAATGCAGAGTCTCTTGACAAATGTGAGATTTTGAATTTCAGGTGTGAAACTAGGCCAGTATGATTAAAAAATTTAGCCCAGGCCTTTTGAGAACCCAAGGCAGTGGCTAACATCTCACATGTTTGTTTGTATTCTTGATGATTACCATTCTTGGATGTAATCTTAGCGTAGTTTTGATTTGTATTATCCTGATTGCTAATGATGTTGAACTTTTTTTCCCCGTATATTTATTGGTCATTTGTATTTCTTCTGAAAAGTGTCTTTCAATTTTCCATCTTTTATTGGGTTATTTTTTTAATGTCATCTCATTTATTGATTCTTGCCCTTTTTTCCTGAGCTATATGGATCATATTCAGGAATTCTTTCTGTGTTTGTATGTTGAAGCATTTCTGTTATTTTTTTCCTAACAGTTGCAAATTTCTGGTCTTGTACTCAGAACCTTGATCTATTTTGAGTCACCCTGATACCAAACCCAGATAAGGATACTTAAAGGAAATAAAACTACAGACAAATATAATTGATGAATACAGATGCAGAAGTACTAAAAAATATTCGTAAATCAAATTCAAGAACACATTAAAAAGATCATACATCATGATCAAGTTGGTTTTATCACAGGAATGTGAGGATGGTTCACCATATACAAATAAATGTAATATACCACATAAATAGAACCAAGGACAAAAATCACATGATCATCATAATAGATACAGGAAAAGCCCTCAACACAGTTCAACACCCTTTCACAATAAATACCCTGAAGAAACTATGGATAGAAAATCTTACCTCAACATAATAAAAGCATGACCAACCCAAAGCCAATATCATTCTGAATGGGGAAGAGCTGAAAGCATTTTTCTTGAAATCAGGAACCAGACAAGTATGCCTACTATCACTACTCCTATTCAATATAATACGTGAAATTTTAACAATGGTAATTAGGCAAGAGACAGAGATAAATGATACAGAACAAGAAAGGAAGACTTCGAGCCGGGCGTGGTGGCGCACGCTTGTAATCCCAGCATTCGGGAGGCTGAGACCGGAGGATCCAGGTTCGCGGCCAGCCTCAGCTACCCAGTGAGGCATTCCGCAACTTAGTGAGACTCAGTTTCAAAATAAAGAATAAAAAATAGGGCTGGGGGTGTAGCTTGGAGGTAGAATGCTCCTGAGTTCAATCCCCAGTACTGCAAAA
This sequence comes from Graphiurus murinus, assembly GCA_004027655.1. Classification (NCBI taxonomy): domain Eukaryota; kingdom Metazoa; phylum Chordata; class Mammalia; order Rodentia; family Gliridae; genus Graphiurus; species Graphiurus murinus. Next base: position 42,745 of record PVLC010002958.1, read on the forward strand.
AGAAAAAAAAAAAAAAGGAAGACTTCAACTTATCCCAATTTGCAGACTCTAAATGTTCCACCAGAAGACTTCTAGAGCTGATATGCAAATTCAGCAAAGGAGCAGGATACAAAATTAAAAACATAAAAACCAATTACTTTTCTATACACCAATAATAGATTGAAAAAGAAGTCTGGAGACAGGCATGGTGGCACAAGCCTGTAATTCCAGTACTTAGGAGGTTGAGACAGAAAGGCTGTAGGTTCAAGGACAGCCTCAGCAAGTAGTGAGACTCTCAGCAACCTAGCAAGACCCTGTTTCAAAATAAAAATGAAATAGGACGAGGGGTGTACCTCAGAGGCAGAATGCCCCTGGATCCAATCCCCAGTACCACAAAATAAATAAATAAATAAATAAATAAATAAATAAATAAATAAATAAATAAATAAATAAATAAGTCAGTAACACAATTCCATTCACAGTAGCTTCAAAAAATACCTAGAAATTAACTAACCAAGAGGTGGAGGATCTCTACAATGAAAATTATAGAACACTAAAATAAGAAATTGAAGAAAACACAAGAAGATGGAAAAACCTTTCATGTTCATGGATAGGCAGAATTAATGTTATTAAAATGGAAGTATTTACCAAAGAAGCAATCCACATATTCAATACAATCCCTATCAAATTATGGACAACATTATTCACAGAACAACAAAAAAGTTATAAAACTCGTACTGGAGATCCAGAATAGTCAAAGCAATTCTGACCAAAAAGAGCAATAGTAGAGGCAATCACAATACTCAATTTCAAATTATAGTACAGAACTATAGTAACAAAAACAGCATGGTACTGCCATCAAAACAGACATGTAGACCAATGAAACAGAACAATGGACACAAAGAAAACCCTGCACAGCTATAGTCATCTGATTCTCAAAAGGGTACCAAAGACATATGTTGGAGAAAAGACAACCTCATTGAAAAAAAAAATATTGCCAGTAAGACTTTAGATATTTTTTCTTTCATTGTTTCTTCTTTTTAAAAAATTTCCACAGTAGTGGAACTCTGTGGTAACTTGGTTGAACCTAATAAAACTTTCATAATGGGCAAGAAGAAGTAACCAGAAGTAACCATGACTCTTTGAATCCTCCTCTTTGATAGCCCTTTTGTTCACTCCATACTTCTCTGGTTAAAATAGTGTGCTTCTCTATAGGTGACTTGGAGTTGTTATAGTCTGCACTGTATTCCTAATTTCTATTCTCCATTGAGAGTGGCATTTGTGGATTGAGTTCTCCATATACACATAAATGCCTTTCTAGGCTGATATGAAAAGGGCATATATAAATTGGGAAGGGATTTAATATACTATCGTTTAGTTCTAGGAGAGATGTGAAGATCTTGATTAAGCAGAGTAATAGAGGATATGAAAGTGAATATTTCAAGATTCATGTAAGAATTAAAATAGGCACTGCTTTTAAGGTCAATTTAATATGGATCGTAAGGAAAGCGTTTCAGGGAAATAGTTAATGGCATGGGTAAAAATAGATACTAAGAAGTTGATTTAAGGCTGTGAACCAAATCTTGGGCAGGTGGTCAGTGGTTAGTTCAGGTTTTGACATAGTGATTTTGTGGTACTGTAAGTTATAAGAAGAATAGATTCAGCAAATTAGGTTAAATATATGAAGTTAAAACACTTAGTTAACTAGAGAAGTTGATGACCTTAGAAAAAAGTATATGGAAAAATAAAGAAAGAAAAACACAGAGAACCCAACCAATTCTTAAGGAATGGGAAAATGTGTCCCCCACCACAGCTAAGAACTAATGGATAAAGAAGCAGCAGGACCAGAGGCCAAGGTATACAGGGATTTGAGGGAAATGTCCTACAGTATCAAGTGCAGCAGAAAATTAAAAAATAAGAGATTATTATCTATATGACCCAAACCAAAATCTGCTTTGGTTTTGGCCATATAGAGGTCATTGATAGCATTTGCCATCACAGTTTTAACATACAAGTGTGTAGAAGTGTGGTATTTTAGTAGGCTTGAGAAGGAAATAAGAAATCAGGAATAAGAGATGGTGTGTATACATGAGACTTTCAAAAGTCTTTCCTGAGTAGTGAAAGAGAAGAAGAGTATTGGGTAATTTGGAAGCAAGGCAGCTGTGCTTACATTGTTGGTGCCTTCTATTAGGTAAGCCAAGCTTGATGAATATATATCAGTATACTTTGTACTTTTGATAGTATAAATTCTTCACATAGCCCCTGCAAGTTATTATTAAAATGATGTTCAGTCATATTTTAAGCATGTTGCATGAGTTGTCATCACTTAATCAAAGAAATAAATGTGTCAAAATATTACTGGAGTTCAACAAATTGAGTCTTATACCTTCTAGACCTAACTATAAGATAAATAGATAAATGATATAGATTTCTTGTTTAAAGGGCTTTCTCTGAAGTTGAGTGGGGGGGAAGTTATATAATCAAATAAATTAGAATACTGCATAATAACGCAGCACTAGAAGTGTGTATAAATGAGAAAAAAAATTTTTTTTTCTATTTGGGGTTGATTTGGTCAGGGAAGGATTTAAAGAGCCTACAGTAGTTAATATGATTTAAAAGATGAATTATTTAGCAGTTAGGCAAAGTTAGGCAAGTTTGGGATCTTCCAGAAGGAGAGAACAGTTGCCCTGAGACCCAAAACATCAAGTTGTGCTGGGGTAATTTAAGAATGTACTCATTGCTGGAGCCTGTGAGTATGTGTTGTATTTTTCTCTAGTTTGGTCTTGAGGTCACCCTGGAGAGTGGCTATAAACTCTAGCCTTGCCCTAATGAAGCTCCAGGGGAGATGCTTTTGGATGCTTACCATGTGCCTTTATGGGAGACTTCCTTATCCTGGTGGACAGCCCATTAGCTAGGCATCTGATCCATGACCAGGCTCCCCTCCCACAGAAAAATTGTTTATACTGGCAGATAGCCCAGTAGCTCTTGTCTACTTTCATCTGGTTTATTCCTACCAAGATAGCCACTCACTAGGATAACCCTGACTGAGAGGAGAGTGGGTTTGGGTAGAATGGTCAGGTGAGACTCAAGAGTAGGCAACCACAAACATGAAATAACAGAAGCAGTGTATTACTGGCAGATGTCAGAGACAAGAGGGAGGGAGCACGCCTCCCAGGGCCACTGGAAAGAAGAGAGCCATGTGGCACATGCAAGAGAGAGGACTTGCAGGTGGTGGGGAGAGAGGACATGCATGCTCATTGAACAGGAAGGGGTATGGTAAGAGAGACAGGGGATGACTGACTGATGAGTCAAAGCCTTTTTTGGGGTCCAGGTTGTTACTCAAGCAGGTTACCCTAAGGAAGTTCTAGTGGATGAATTTAGAGCAAGCACATAAGAGCTCCATGGAGTTATACTGTGCCTGGAAGATGGTCACTGTCACATAGTTGAGTGTCAGTGGGGCAAGTCAAGTAGACTGTATGTAGTTTCTCTGTATAACTCTTCTACCACTCATGATTTGGAGTTATTGACAGCACCTTGATTTCTGATTACTAGAATATAAACATCTAATGTGTGCAATGTATGCATGTGTGTATTTGCACTACAACCAGTCTTGTCACATAATGACTACCACTGTGACCTCAGAACCTGGGTTCCATGTAGTTAAAGAAGCAAAAAGAAAATGTCTAAAAGACCTTGCAGCTGCAAGTTCTCTTAAGACTGTTGAGGTTCCTTAGTTTGAGTTTCTCTGATTACTTTGGAAAAATTTATAACCTGGTTTTGGCATTGTGTTTACTTGTATTTTCTTCTTTTTAGTCATTTGCTTGTAGGTTATGTAATTATTATTAATTTCCCTTACTACAAAATGACTTTAGGTTCCAGGTAAAATTCACATTATTTGATGCCAGTAGTTTGCTGTGCCTTTGTTTGTCCTCTCTGCTTCCTCTTTCTGCATGGTTATGATCCATACCCTTGACTCGCTCAACTTGAGTGCCCTTTATGTGAAAGGTTTTCACCTGGGCATGTGTGTCAGACACCCTCGTTTTTCCTTTCTTCACGGCCTTAGATGAGTCAGTCTTGAATTGACAGGGAGACTGCTATCCAAATTTTTCTTTTAATAGGCATACATTTTCAGATCTCAAGGGCATGACTTTTTTCAGCAATAACAACTTTTGTGCAGACTTAATCATAACATAGAGACTTTGGAGAACTAACATATATGGGTCCAGAATGAATTTATTCATGTAGATATGGTAGCATACATTTAACCTACTTTTAAAATAGTCAACCTTGAGCACTAAAAATATAACTCTGGGAAATATTCCCATAGCAGGACAAGACATTTGGAAACATGGTTTCTTGTTTAAAATCGCGTATCAAACATCACAGTGATATATAATGCCATTTAATAGATTAAAGAAAAGTGTATCATTGATGTTATAAGCAGTTGAAAGAAGCTCTTGTCGTGTCACCATGCCTTTAAGCTCTGCATACCAAACATGATCTTCAGGCCGTGTAGCCCGATGTTCACAATTCTCAGTAGATGGCACAAGTGCCAGGGACGATACCAAAGAATGGGCAACTTGCTGGCAGATTGTCACCAGAGCAGACAAACCCCATCACAAATACAGTAATTCCTCTCAAAAGCCTGGGAAAGGGCCTATATATTCTGAGTCCACCTAATTTCACCTGATTTGGGAGCTTTTGCCCCTCTGCTCCTCCTGGGCCATGGCGTTTTTCTTTGCTCCAGAAGTTATTCAGATTTTCTACTCAATCTTTTCCAAATTCTCTTGATTTTTTTTTTGTATCTCAGCACAGATGCTGTCCACCCCTTCAGTAGAAACCTGTTAAATCAGCTCTGGATGAGAAGGAGGAAGGGATTGCACTGAGAGGAAGGGAAGTGCCTGTCTTCAGGATGAGGTGGCCTAGTCATTCACCTTCCAACAAGTATTTAGGCTGCACTGAGTGCAGAGCACAGGGTCAGACACTGGATATTATCACGAACAAAGCAGAGTCCTTGTCCTTGGGGAAGGAAGAGAAAAGTGTAAATCGCAAACAAAAATAGATGTTAAAAATTTTTAATATACTTTTATTGGTACATTGTAGTCTCACATCATAATGTAGTTCAGAGTGATAGTTTGCTCATAGAAGTTTCTAAGAGGTGGTGACTTTTTTTTTTTTTTTTAATGTTGCTGGGGATTGAACCAGGGGCATTCTACCGCTGAGCTATACCCCCAGACCTACTTTTTTTTTTGATACAGGGTTTCCCTAGGTAATGAGAGCCTTATTACTTGCTGAGGCTGTCTTAGAAACTCGATCCTCCTGTCTCGGCCTCCCAAGTACTGGGATTACAGATGTGTGCCACTGTGCCTGGCTGAGGTGGTGACATTTAAGGAGAAAGTTGGAAAATAAAAATTGACCTTGTGAGGAGCCAGAGGAGGGGAATCCCAGGCAAAGAAGACCGTATGTGCAACTGTCCTTCTGTGCACTATATGTGCTTGGGGAACTCAAAGAAACCCAGAGAAGAAAGTAAGTGAAGAAGAGGAAGAAAACGAATGAGACAAAGCCAGGATTTCATTTTAGAGAGCTTGAGGCCTTTAAATTTTATGCCAGGCTTATATTGAGTAACATTTGAAGCACATCAATGAAGAAAGAATCACAATCCATGTAGCAAATAAGTTACAGGGACATAAGAGAACTTTTAGGACAGACAAGTGTGGTGGCAGAAACAAAACATAACTATGGTTTGGATTGTGCTGTCCATGATAGAAATGGAACAAGTGGAATTTAGTCATAAAGTTTGGAAGCAATGAAAAAGAACAGGAATTTCTGCTGTGTGCTAATGAGAAAGGAAGCTTCCTATAACATATGTGAAATATAATATGCCTAATGTTCATTGAGCCATAGTGTAGACATACATGTTTTCTCATAAAGTTTTAATTATTCACACAGATATCTTTAAACACATATATAAGTAAAAATTTTAAGAACCTTTGTTATATTACTTTAGATATTTTTACATAAAACTTCAAATATTGAAGGTAAAAAAATATGAAAATAAATATTGAAGAAAAATTGAAACATTATTAGATTTTTCTCCTTTAAATGTTTGCTTTTGCCAGACATGGGGGCACATGCTTGTAATCCCAGTATTTGGGAGGCTGAGACAGAAAGATCGCAGCTTTGTGGCCAGCCTCAGCTACCTAGGCCCTCCTCAACTTGGTGAGACCCTGTTTCAATAATAAAGAATAAAAAATAGGACTAGTGGTGTATCTTGGAGGTAGAGTATTCCTGGGTTCAATTCCTAGTATTTCAAAAAATAAAAAAAGGAAATATTTGTTTTTGTGTTTTGTTTTGTTTTTTTTTTTCGCTCGGATAGTCTATTGGGATTAAGATTTAGTAAATTTGTGGTATATGGGATACTCTAGAGGAAGTAAATATTTAAAAATATATACCGGATAAAAATATTACTCCTTTTAAACAAATATCTCATTTACTGAGTAAAATTTGGTCAAGAAGAAAAGGAACATATTTTTCATATGCAAAGGGTCTTTTAGCCATGTATCTTATAATAAATGAAGGTATTTTTCAGAGGCAGGCTTCCTGTCTATTTTTAGTCACATGAGTATATTAAAATTGTGGTAAATTTTGTATTTTGGCCTAGTAACATTTTTCATATACAATAAGAGATATTCAATGTTCTAGTACTACCTGTAGTAAGGATCAACATTGATTTTCTATTGACATTAGAAAAGTAAAAATCCAACTAAAAATATGTTTTTGCCTTTTAGAATACAGTCAGTACAACCAGTAGCTTGAAAATAGAGAATACTAGGAACATTGACATTTCCAATTCATGGCTATAATTAGGAAGTGACAATCTTTAAAAAAAATGTGGGGCTTTTATAGGCTTCTTTCTCTTTATAAGATTTGCTGGCTAATGCAGATCATTCTACGCCAAATTCACAAAGTATTCCAAAGCCCCTCTTTTTGCTGTAACTATTTTCATGATAATCTCGTGTTTATCTTTCTATGAATGCTCAGAAGGGAAAATGCCTTCTTCAATTTCTTTTTTTTTTTTTGCGGTACTGGGGATTGAACTCAGGGGCATTCTACCTCCGAGCTATACCCCCAGCCCTATTTTTTATTCTTTATTTTGAAACTGAGTCTCACTAAGTTGCGGAGTGCCTCACTAGGTAGCTGAGGCTGGCCGCGAACCCAGATCCTCCGGTCTCAGCCTCCTGAATGCTGGGATTACAAGCGTGCACCACCACGCCCGGCTGCCTTCTTCAATTTCTTTGCTATTAAAAGATTTTAATTCTGTAAGAGTAGAACTACACTAGTTTTATGTAACAGCTATGTTTTGTGGAACTTGACTAGTCCCTAATTACTTTCACCAATCATCTCTGGTTGACTGAATTAAGTCCTTTGTTAATGATGGTCTGAGTTGTTGCCTCTGTTGGCAATCCTGACATTAGAGGGCGTGGCCCCTTGTGTGTTCTGTATGATTTTTTATTCTTATGAGTAGAGAATGATTGAACCAAATCATTTTTTTCCTTCTGACAGGAGATCTGGTTTGAATCCTATACTTTATTCTGTTGTTGATTCTATCAGAAAGCCTAATGATCTCTTAAACCTTGAGCTCAGGGCTAGCTCCAAGGAGCCAGCTTAGTAGCTCTTCATCCTTCCCACTTTCTTGATCTCATCATAGACAACATGATACTTGTCCTGGTTGGGGGAGGGTATTTGTTCTTTAAAAAGATGTTCTGAAGAAATTAAGGTTAAGCCCAAGCAGACTTTTGGCCCAATTTATCCAGTGGAAGCTGTATATCAAACCACATATTATATGCAACAACTGAGATTTGATGATGCGTGCACTTGGCTTGCACATAGAACACAAATCATGAAGCATATTAGTCACTTGCCCTAGGGCAGACCTAGGATAGAATCCAGGCATCTGTATTCATATTACAAGATGGATTTGGAATATGCAGATGATTTGCATTATAAGTGCTATGGCTTGAATGGGTCCCCAAAAGTTCATGCAATAGAAACCCAACCCCCAACTTTCTGTTAATGGTATTTTTAGGTCGGGACTATGTGAAGTAATTTGGATAAATAAGGTCTTGAGGGTGAGGATTCCATGTGAGCAGATGCTGGTAGCATGCCCTTGGACTTCCCAGCCTCAAGAAACGTGAGCCAAATAAACTTCTATTTTTTTTTTTTTTTTGGCAGTACTGGGGATTGAACTCAGGGGTGTTCTACCTCCGAGCTATACCCCCAGCTCTATTTTTTATTCTTTATTTTGAAACCGAGTCTCACTAAGTTGCGGAGTGCCTCACTAGGTAGCTGAGGCTGGCCGCGAACTCGGATCCTCCGGTCTCAGCCTCCCGAATGCTGGGATTACAAGCGTGCGCCACCACGCCCGGCTATAAACTTCTATTCTTTATAAATTACTTGGTCTCTGTTATTTCATTATACAATTTTTTAAATGGAATGAGACAATAACTAGGGAGAAGAATTTAGCAATTTTTTCCTTGGAGTAATGGGGAAATAGTAGTCTCAAGGGCTAAAAGCATGGGTTCTCAGTCCTTGCTCTGGTGTTTACTTGCTGGCTGACCTTGATCCTGTTGTTTTTGTTTCCTAAATTTTCATTTTCTTAGCTGGACAATGAGAAGAAAGTTATTGCTAGTTCTCTCATGGAAGGTTTTTGAAATGAAATAAGATCATGTATATGAGAGAGTTGGTATACTAAAGAGAGTTCTATATACATATTATACACATATTGTTCTAAAGTAGCAGTGAAATTTTTTTACATTGTTCATTATTTTATCCATGTAACAATTATTTACTTTGCTCTTAAGTTTTCTCATACCGGCACAATTTGAAAATATTGTTTGACCAATACACTAAGAATATAGGCTGAATCTTTTATCTCTGTTTCTTATTGAAAGACATAATGTAAAAAGATATAGGGAGGGCCTCTGTTAAAATTCACACATCTCACTTCATACTACTCCATTGTGTATAAAATGCTGCCCAATATACATAGTTAGGAAGACTAGGAAATGTGCATTTTGGAAATTTCCCCCAGGTTATCATGACATATTCACTTGATTTAGAATCACTGATATGCTTAGTAAAAATGAAGATTAACTCTGATGGGTGATAATATTCTATAAGTCAAAATTGATGTGAATATCACTGAATTGGACTTCTCTTCAGAGCTCATGTGCAGAGGAGGTAAAGCAAGATAAATATTGGCAATATTACTATTGGAAAGTTGCTATGCCTCAGGGTCCAGCCTAGCTATTCTGTGAATCACTGCTATTTCCTCTGCTCTTCTCCAGAGTCATTTATCCAGAATGAGAACGGTCTGCCCATGCCAAGAAAATAGATGGTTGTTGTGCAAAAACAGGAAGCTTATAGCCAAAGGAGAATGTGTACCCACTGGCTACTTCTGCACTGATATTAGAAGACAGAACTAAATAAAAGGAAAAAAATTGTGTCCAGGACCTTGGGAAAAGTATGCAGAGTATTAATTGTTACTTGGTTAAAAAAAATGATGATGGTAGATAAATGAATGTACTCATCTAATATGCATCTAACAAGTATTAAGCATTGTGAATATATCCAGCTACTTCAGTGACTTTACATAGCATTATTGATATTTGAGATCATTGGGTAGACAAATGCAGGGGATGACAAGCTAAAACAGACCTTGTAAGTGATATTTAACTTCCAGTTACACTGATTTCCATAATTTTCAAATGGCCCCACATATTTATCTTATATTGTGACATCTTCCCACTTTTACTCATTCATTCAATATTAGAGACATAACCAATTAAGCAGATGTAAGTTAGTTGAGCTGAGAAACAAGTAAACAGATCATTATAGCACAGTGTGATAACAAGGCTAGGAAAGAGTATACAGATTGCCATGAAATCATAGACAAATGACATCTAACCCAAAAATTGCATCTAGCAAAACATGTTAGGGCCAGCAGTACTTATATTTTATCATAATTTTGAGCACTTAATATATACTGTAATATGTGCTGTCTGATGTTTTTCTTTAATTATTTGATGTATATGTTTTGAGCATAGCCAATGATCCAAGAATATACTAAATTAGAGGGTGAGGAAAGGAACCCCTGTGAAGTAACACATGATGTCAGAATTGCTATTCAGGAGTTTGTAATCTAATTATAGTAGATGAAAGATGGCTGGATGGATAGATGGAGGGGAAGTATCTAGCCAGGTAGGTATAAACGATATCTTGGATTAGAAATAAATAACAAATGTCAAGTGAATTGCTTAAAAAGATAAAAACAGAGTTTCTTCAAAGATGTGTGTATGCCAGATGTGGTGGCATATGCCTGTAATCACAGTACTTGGGAGGCTGAAACAGGAGGATCACATATTCAAGGACAGCCTCAGCAATTTAGTGAGACTCTATTTCAAACTAAAAAACAAAATAGGGCTAGGGGGTATAGTTCAGAGGTAGAATTCCCCTGGATTCAATCTCCAGTACCCTCCCCCAAAAGGTGTATATATTTGTGTGTGTGACACACACACACACAGACACACACACACACATACTATATATATACATTATGTATATAATATATATATTATATATGCATATATTATATTTATATATATATGTACATATATATATATATATCCTTGAAGAATCATTTGTAATTAGATAAAAATAAATCAGGACACCTCCTACTACAAAAATGACTTGGGTCAGATTTCAGAAGGGAGAATGAGCAGAAGGGAAAAGGAGCATTAACATATAGTCTGGCTTGAGAAATATCTTTGGCAAGAGTTGGGTAAATGTAAATCTTCAAAAGAAGAAAGGTTGTGGCCAGTTCATGAGTGTCCTTAAAGTCAAGAAACTGGTTTTATTCTAAAGAAACATATGATGGTACCTGAGCATGAAGCTATCCAATTGAAAGGAAGTTTTCAGGATAATGGATTTGTATGTGTGATAGATGAGAATAGAATATCCCTGCAGAGCAAAAGGCCAAATAGTAGTGATTAAAATAGATCAGGCATAAATAGTAGTAAGGATAATGGCAGTAGTTATAAGAAAACAAAATGGATGAGAGAGATAAATTAGCTGGCCTTGGTGACAAGAGAAAGTAGCCAGGAGGAGTGCAAGTAAGTAGGTAGACTCAAACATTTTTCTCAGAATCAGAGTCTGGAAACTACTTTGGGAAGTTTAATGAAACATAAGGAAATACAAAAGCCAGGTAGTTCTAGAGAATTATGTTCCCTAAAATATGATTCCTTAGAGATATCCCGAGGGATGAAAACTCTTGCACAATGAAGAGACCATTCCAAATGGGAGCATCAAAAAGAAAAAGGGAACACACCTAAGTTTTTCAAACTGCTCACCAACCTAAGTTATCATAAAATCAAAACAAGGGAGTGTCTGGATTTAGCTCTTGGCTAAGAGCCCTTCTCTATCACCTTTGGTAACAACAACTTTAATTATATACTAATCTATTTCAGGAACTTCCTGTGCATTTAATCTTCACAGAGTTTATGAAGTACCATTACTACCTCCATTTCCCATATGAAGAGACTGAGGCAAGGGGAATTATATCACTTGTCCATCTGCAAGTGCCCACTAATAGCAAAGCCAGAGCCTCTTCAGAAGTAGTCACTATTGGTAATTCATTTACACTATCCAAGTAAGGATCCATTTATGACTTCTGCTCCCTCAGTTCAGGGCCAGGCTCTAGAGAGCTAGAACAAGAATACCATAGAGTTCTTGATTCAAATAATTCACTCTAGTATCATGGGAATAATACACAATCAGTGGGGAAGGTTACACTCTCTGTAGTATTCGTCAGAGATAGAATGAATTTATGGAGAATATGAAGTTTGATAGAGACCTAAAAGAATTTACATTATTGTTATTGGTGACATTTTTGCATCTTATTTCTTTATTTATCAAGTAAGTTGGCTTTTATTTATTTTGTTAGGAGAAAGGAGGATGGTTAATCCTAATCCTGGAGTACTTACACTAACAATTCGCAACAAATCCGAGTTTGAGACATGTTTCTCTTTGTTTCCTGAGAGGATTTCAGGGAAAATATTACTTTTTAATTTCTTGTTTTGTCCCTCTACCTGTAATTTTCATTTCTTAAAGGAAGTGGTTATATTGTATGAAAGACTTTAGTCTACTATAAAGCATATATAATACTATGTTATTCCTTGGAAATTGCTTTTTTAAAATATAAACTATGATTTATTTTATATTAGACTATCAGTTGGCAAATGATTCCAGCATGAATTCTTTTATTCCCTTGACTGATAGTGGCAAACTGAGCAAATAAACATTAAAGAGTAGAGAAGAAGGGGATTGAGGAGGAGAATGAATACCTCTCTCATTTTGTCCCTTTGATTTTTCTAATTCTGCCTCCTCATTTAGTGCTGAAGAGCTATTTTCACCATTTCATCCTATGAGACATTAAGAGTGTTAAAATATATAGATTGTTTTTTGCAATGTCATTTACTGTGATACCTTAAGGAATTGTCTTGTAGCCTTGTATCATGTGTGTGTGTGTGTGTGTGTGTGAGAGAGAGAGAGAGAGAGAGAGAGAGAGAGAGAGAGAGAGAGAGAGAGAGAGAGGGGGGGGGGGGAGGATATGAAGTATTGCTATAGTGCCTAGGCTGGCCTTCTGAGGTCATGTAATCCTCCTGTTGGATAATATTTGTAAGAAAAACTCAGGCTTGTAAACAAAGTGACCTTGAATTATATGCCAGTGTGTGTATGTGTGTCTCTATTATGAACATAAAATTTGGGTTTTTTGCTATTAGGATATGAGACCATTTAGTGTTTCAGTGAAGTGAAGTGAGAGGCATGTACCACTGTGCTCTCCCTGGCACAGGGCACCCTGCCTTCTATAAGAGGGTGCTCAAGATATCTCTGGGTCTGAGTGGAACAGAACTGAGCTTGATATTACCTTCCACATCACACTTCAACAAACAGAAGCAGAGTCACACGCATGTCTCCCTCTTCACCGTCCATCTTCCATTTGTGACATTTCCATTCTCCCAGTCACTCAGCCGGAAAAGCCCTGAGTCATTTCAGCTCCTCACTTCCTTGCACTGTCTACATGTAATCAGTCACTGTGTCTTGTCAGGTCTAATTCTAAATCGTTACTCACATCTGTTCCTTCTGTCAGTTTTCACTGGCATTCCCTTATTCTTATACTCTATTTCTTCATACATGGAGTTAGAAACTTAATTGGCCTTTTAATCTCCTATTTTCTTGCAAGTTAAATTCATCCCATCCTACTTTGGTCAGAGTAGCTGCCCTCTCGGAGACCCCCAAGGTAATAGCTCGTGCTTACATTCCAAACCTTGTACATCCAACACCTGGCTATATGGTCTCCAACAAAATCTTTTCCAGTAATAAGCTAGACAGAACCATGTTGTTCTCTCTGCTCATTGAAGATGCCCTCTACTCCTTTTTCTATCCTAAACTTTTGCCCCTTCTTGTTTCAGTATCTAATTGTCTTACCCTCTCCACCTTCTCTACCATTGTCTTACCTGAGGTTCAAGTCTGGGCTTAAATGTAATTTCCTCCAAAACTCACCTGGCCAATAACCCCACCAGAATTTCTTCCTCCTTGAGCTTTTGTTAGATGCTTTTTACCCAGAACACACATCTAGTTCCACCTCTTATTTGTGTATGTCTTTCTTCTGCTTTGAGTTTATATGAGCTCTATTTTAGTTCTCTATTATTTTCCTAAGTCTTGTGGAAGAGAAACAGTAGTTTTGAAGAGAGATTAGACACCAAGGTGAAACCCCCTACATCTTGCTCATGTTCTCACAGTCACACTCTCTCTCAATCTTTATCTCATTTAAATATTAAATGTAAATATTAAATTCTGTATAAGGCCCAACCAATACTGTATAAGACCATAAGTTCTTATCATACAGATAAGTTCTTATTGACATGAACTTGAGTTTTCTTTTCCTTTCTTTTTATATTGGCATCAAAATTGATTTTTTTTTCATTGTGGGAAAATTTCAAGTTGTAAAACCAGTGTAATAAATTCTTAGTTAAAAGTAAATAAATTGTTGGATGTTGTTACCAGAAGATTGATGTTGCAATCTCACGTATTTCTGCATGCTTTTAGTAACATGCTGAAGCTCATAAAAGATGTTAATTTTTTCCTGTTGATAGATTGCTTATAGATTGTTATAGCTTTTTATTTCAACAGCTATAACCAGAATGTATTAAAGACAAGGAGACTATATTTTTACTTTTACATTGGATTTCTGTGATATGTTTATTTCTCAGCTTGATAAGAAGGCAGAAAGGCATAAGAAACAGCTCCCTATTCTGAAATGCTAAATAGTTCTTGGATAAAAAAAAGGGAGATACAGAAATGGGAATGGAAGGGAAAAATTGTGGACATGCCTAGAGGGACTCAACACCAGAGTTAAGAGGATAATCTTTAAAGGAACAGGAAAAAAAGAAGAAAAACTATTGATGAAACTACAGAATAAGAAAGAAGAGCATATCTGTACCTCACACAGATGGAGCAAATGCACAAGCTCTAGGAAAGATAGGTGGGAACCACAGTTATACCAACTAGGATTTTTTAATGTGGCAATTATGATTTATAAAACCATCCTCACATCAAACCTCATTTGATGCTCTCTCCAAAGGAAAATTGTTCAAACAGCCATATTAATAATTAAATTATATAAAATTTACAATCAGATAAATTGTACTAGGTAGTAAATACTCAGAACTCAAAACACTTCCTAATTATTTGGTTACATATCATCAGCTATGTTCTTGAGTTATTCATATCTATTATTTCTATATAATAGAAATACTACATGATATGCCTTTTACGATTCCCTGTTAAAATAATGTAACATGCATTGTTTCAAATCCATCCCAGTGAGTGTCCATCAACAGATGAATGGATCACAAAACTATGGGAAATACACACAATGGAATTCTACTCAGCAATAAAGAAGAATAAAATAATGTCATTTGCAAGTAAATGGAAGGACCTGGAGAACATTATGTTAAGTGAGATTAGCCAGTCACAGAAAGTGAAGGGATGCATGTTTTCTTTAATATGTACAAGCTAGGGAGTAACTGGGATACCAGAGGAACTCTAAATAATGATAAAGGAGGAGAAGCCTTAGTGGAGGCAGGGAAGTGGTCTAAGGGAAGGGGAGGAAGAAGACTGAGGTTCATTATTGGAAACACTAACGTCGACTGTGTGTACATATGTGAAAATCCCAGTATCAGTCTCAGTCCTCTGAATGGGAAGGGGTGGGGGGAGAGGGGGAGGTGGAGTGGGGGCACCAAGTGCTGTGTGCATGTATGTCAATGTCAACATGATTTACATTATGATGTGAGATGATAATGTACCAATAAAAGCAAATTAAAATAAATTTTTAAAAATCTGTCCTGATGGGTCCAAGACACCATGGAAATTAGAAAACCCCATAAACCAGCAATTAGCACTCCCCTCCCCATTTTTCTTTCTTTTATCTCCTTCCTTCCTTCCTTCCTTCCTTCCTTCCTTCCTTCGAAAAATATTTTTGCCAAGCATTTATCTTCGTATCACTGGAAACACACTTTGTTAATTCTCTCTTTTCTGCCTTTGTAAGTTTTCTCCCCTCTTCCTGAAGTAAACTTCATACTATCTGACACACACACACAAACACACATTCACACACACACATTCTCACACACACACACACACACACACACACACACACACACACAGAATCTACCCGAGTTACTTTGGCTAATGGAATCTCTTTCCTCCCACACAGAGCTTCTCTCTCTCTTTTTTAGTAGTTTTATAAATTAAATACCTTTATTTCAGCATTTGTACTGTTTGTTACACTCAGGGTTGCTGGATGGAACAAGTAAAAAGACAAGTCTCTTTGCTAAGTTTAAATTTCAGATAGAAAATTGATATTTTTAATTAAACTATGTCCCATTCAATATTTGAACATACTCATACTAAAAGTTATTCACTGAACATTGGCAATTTACATTTAAATGGGTATTCTATATTTTGACTACTATGATTATTTATTTTAATGTTTTGTCTCCTAGTGGAGAAGTATATTTTCCATTGTGTCCCTAGGGTCTAACAGCAAGAATGGTTCAGAATAGGAAGTTAGTTTGTTTAATAATATGTGAACTGTTATCCTGTATTATTCCTTACCAATTGTACTATTTCTAATTGATTTTGTCGAATGAAATCAGGTAAAATTTTTGTGGAATTTGAGATAACATTAAAGATAGGTGTTTTATGAAGTGAAATTTAGATGCTAGAGAAATGACTTAGAAACTAGAGATAGTGGACCTGGGGCATCAGAGAGGAGGCTAAGGCAAAAGGCCAGACGAGGTGTGACAACGAGTGAAGCAAGGAGCTGGTGATGCCTTGCAATGGGCCAAGAGCACAAATATGGATAGAAACCGGGAGAGAGAATAGCCACATTTGATCACTGGTTATAAACACTGAATGAGGAGAAAATAGAAATGACTCTAAATTTCCTCTTCTGAGAAGTGAAGTTGATGCCATTAACTGAGAGAGAAATTACAAGATGTGTATCAAATTAGGAGCAATAAAAATAACTGAGGAGTTCAGTTTGGGACGTACTAAATTTGTACTGTGACCAGGCATGACAAAAAAAAAAAATATTTAGTCACCAGATAGTATGGACAATGACAATTAGAAAGAAATATCAGCCAATTGGAATGGTTGACAACCCAAACAATCAGCAACCACAATCATGCTGTGTGAAGCTGGTTTCAGGTCAATAAAGAGTCCAATAGGCACATAGACCAATGGAACAGAATAGAAGATACAGAAACAAATCCACATGCTTAGAGCCAATTGGTCTTGGACAAAGGGGCCAAATACATACCCTGGAGAAAAGACAGCCTTTTCAACAAATGGTATTGGGAAAACTGGTTATCCAGTTGTAGAAAAATGGAACTAAATCCATACCTCTCACCCTGCACAGGAGTCGATTCAAGATGGATCAAAAACATGGAAGTTAGACCAGAGATGGTGAAGCTACTAGAGGAGGGCATAGGTTCAACACTCCAGCATATAGGCACAGGTAGAAACTTCCTCATCAAGACCCCCAAAGCTCAGGAAATCAAAACAAGAATTAGTAAGTGAGATGGCATTAAACTAAGAAGTTTCTGCACATCAAAGGAAACCATCAAGATTCTAAAGAGAAAGTCCATGGAATGGGAAAAGATCTTTACCAGCTATTCCTCTGACAGAAGATTAATATCTAGAACTTAAAATACAAAGAACTTAATATGCAAAGAACTTAAAAGACTTTACACTAGAACAACAAATAACCCAATCATGAAACGGGCAACTGAATTGAATAGACACTTCACAAAAGAAGAGATACAAATGGCGAATAGATACATGAAAAAATGTTCAACATCATTAGCAATTAGGGAGATGCAAATCAAAACTGGATTGAGATTCCATCTAACCCCAATCAGAATGCCAGTCATCAAGAAGTCAAATAACAATAAGTGTTGTCGAAGATGTGGGGAAATAGGAACTCTTCTACTCTGTTGGTGGGATTGCAAACTAGTTCAGCTGCTATGGAGATCAGTGTGGAAGAGATTCCTTAGAAAACTGGGAAAGGATCCACCGTATCATCCAGCTATACCAATCCTGGGTATCTTTCCAAAGAGGTTGAAACCAGAGAACTACAGTAATATATGCATACCCATGTTCATAGCAGCACAATTCACAATAACCAAATTGTGGTATCAACCCAGGTCTATCAACAGATGAATGACGAAACTATGGGAAATACACACAATAGAATTCTACTCAGCAATAAAGAAGAATAAAAGTGTCATTTGCAAGAAAATGGAAGGACCTGGAGAACATTATGTTAAGTGAGATTAGCCAGTCACAGAAAGTGAAAGGACTATATATATATATATATATATATATATATATATATATATATATATTTTTTTTTTTTTTTTAATATGTGCAAGCTAGGGAGTAACTGGGTTACCAGAGGGACTCCAGATAACAGAGAGGGACTCCAGATAACAGAGGAGAAACCTCAGTGGAGACAGGGAAGTGGTCTACGGGAAGGGGAGAAGGAAGACTGAGGTTCATTATTGGAAATACTAACATCAACTGTGTGTACATATGTGAAAATTCTAATATCAGTCTCAGTTCTCTGAATGAGAAGGGGGGAGACAGGGAGGCAGGAGGGGGGCACCAAGTGCTGTGTGCATGTATGTCAATGTCAACGTGATTACATTATGATGAGAGATGATAATGTACTAATAAAAGCATATTAAAAAAAGAGTCCAATAGGGAATCATTACTATGGGTCTGGAGATCCAGGGAGAATGTATGTGTGAATGTTTTGGGTCCTTGTCTCAAAGTTGGTATTATTGGTCTGAGAGGAAAGGATATTATTAGCAGATGGCAGCTTCCTTGGTTCTTTCTTCCAAAAGAAAGATTTCAGATGGGAAGTGAAGTAAGCAGACAGTTTTGAGAGCAGTGACCACGTTCAGGGAGGGGTTTTACTCCAGAGAGTATGTCTGGATCAGTTCATTTCCAAACGTGGAGGACAGCATGAAGTCCTTCCATGTGGTGAGCTTAGTTCAGTCTGGAGACAGTCGCCTGCGTGTATATGTATCTGGAGAAGTCATTGCCCCTTTTCATGCAGTAGTTTAATGTATCCACAGTGTTTCCATCATTTTAGAAACTTTCTCATTGGTACCAAAGCAAAACCCATGGGCTTAGTGTTCTGCACATGTTCCAAATTTAGGAAGCCTCTTAGCCAGTTCCACCTGGTTCCTTTTAGATTTAAAGAAGTAGTGTCTGGCCATGAAGGAGGCAGTTTATGGACAGGATTCTTTATCACCTAAGGTGGAATGACTCCTCCCTTTGCTCTGTCTAGTTCCTAACAATGTCATACTTAGAGTATTTGGAGAGGAGGGTAAATGATGGACTGTCTATATTAACACTTACAAATAACGGGGAGAAGAAGTAAAATAGAAAAGACAGAGTACTTCAATCTTGTGTATGGATTATCATGCTTCCTCTTCAAATTGTACATTTTTTTTTCTGATGGACTAATCATTATGTTAGAACTGATGTTATATAAACCAAAAAGCTTCTGTAGAATTTTGTCTTAGTTTGGATACTATGAAGGTACTACCTGGCTTAAAAAACATTTAGCTGAGCATAGTGATTTATACCTGTAATCCCAATATTTGGGAGACTGAGACAGGAGGATCACAGATTTGGGGCCAGCTCACAGTAACTTAGAGAAACTGTTTCAAAATAAAAAAAGGGCAGCGGGTATAATTCAGTGGTAGAGCACTCCTGGGTTCAATCTCCACTACCATGTGCATGCAAACACACACATTCATACACACACACTCACACACACTCACTCACACACACAAGCATACATTCATTTCTGATGGTTCTGGAGGTTGGAAATTTGAAATCAGGGTGCCAGTGGGGTTGGGTTTTTGTGAGGACCCCTTTCTGGTTTAGAGACAGCCACCTGTTTGTTATGCCCTCACATAGTAAAGAACAAAGGGAGAGGGGAAACACTCTGTCTGTTTTTCATAAGGGCAGTGATCCATGCATGAGAGTTTCATTGCCATGGCTTCATAATCTCTCAGGGTCCTCATCTCCCCAAACTATCATCCTGGGGATAATTTCAACACATGAATTTTAGGGGGACATGAGCGTTTAACACATAGCAAATAGCAAGTACCACAGAGATTTGGAGACTTGACCTTTTGTGGTAAGTATAGTAAGAGTACCCATGAGCTGGATCTATTGATTAGTGATACAGAGTATCATTATCACTTCAGGAGGGTCTGATCGGACTGAAAACAAACATATTCAGACAAGGAGGAGAGTGGGCCTACTAATCAGGGGCTCAAAGTTGATTGGCCCAGCGGCCTTTTGGCTTCAGTCTGTGGAAAAGAGAAGGGAGAACCGGGAATAGGAAGCTGCCTGTGGTGTGTCATTGATTGTGTCCTTAGAGGGCTTTTGCTGTTATATTTCTCAAACTTGATAATAGGAGCAATTTTGAGTTGATGAGAAAGCATTTGCATTTGAACAGTGAGCGTTGTTCCAGTTCTGTTACTCAAGAAGTTCCTGAGGAAATTCAGACTGCCAAAGTCCATATGGTCTAGAAAAGAACACCATGCTCAAATACGTGTAGGTCAGCAGACCTCAGGGCTTTTTTTTCCTTCAAATTTGAAAGGATGCTTAATCATTTGTTCCATTATTGCAAATGTTATAATAATAATTATAAATGTTTCTTGTCTTCTTACAACAGTAAATCTAAATTTTCCCAGTTAATATCAAGATCCAGGATCCTCTACCTTCAGTAACCCCCTTTCGTATCTAATTGTCCCCAAATTGTACCACCAGCTTTACTAGTTTGAATCGTTTATCAACATGTAGGCACATCATACTGTTCTCTGCTGCCATATCCTTGTCTGTCTCATTCCTTTTGGTCAGAAACCCAACCAATTTCTTTCTTTCTTCTGTTTCCAGTTCATTGGAGTCCATGAGACCAAAATTCATATATTCTAGATCATTTGCCTAGGATATTTTTGAAGAATTAAGCTATTTGTGCTCATTGATCTACTAATATCATTTATGTGAATGTTTGAGACAGAAATAAGATGCCAGTATTTTATGATATATGTATAAGAATATTTACCGTGATGAATTAAAAAATCCTGAATGTCCACCAGGAGGAGGAAATGGCTGAATAAAATTAGGCTATGGAGCTCACCATGGTGGCTTATGCTTTTAATCCCAGTATTTAGGAGGATCACAGGTTTAAGACCAGCCTCAGAAACTTAGCAATACTCTCAACAACCTAGAGAGATCCTGTTTCAAAAAAATTATGGTATTGTAAGTAGTGTGTGTGGGTTGCTCTGGCACACACCTGTAATTCCAGTACTTGAGAGGCTGGGTCAGGAGGATTGTAGTTTGAGACCAACTTTGGCAATTTAGTGAGACCCTGTTTCAAAAATAAAAATAGGTCTGAGGTATAATAGGTCAGAGATAGAATTGCCTTGGGTTCAATCCCCGGCACTATATACATACCCACACACAAATTATGGTATTGTCCTGCTCTAGAGTCCTTTGAAAATATTGAAAAGAAACAAATGCATTCACTTATCCAAGAAATGAAACTAGAGAGTTGTTATAGTAATAAACTGTAGCCCTATGCTCACATAAACTTGTAATAAAGATTAGTCATTACTGGGGTTGGGGATGTAGATCAGTGGTAGAACACTTGCCTACCATACATGAGGCTCTGGGTTCAACCCCTGTTCTCTCTCTCTCTCTCTCTCTCTCTCTCTCTCTCTCTCTCTCTCTCTCTCTCTCTCTCACACACACACACACACACACACACACACACACACACATCAATTACTGCTGTCATTGATTATTATATCTTTATGAGAAAATGTATCAATAGAATGTTTTAAGTGGATAAAGTAATTTCCATGTTATCATCTACATCTAGAGTTTAGGTGTTCCTAAGCAGGATGGATTCAAATTATTATACAATTATTAACAACTTGTAGAAGCACAGGTATAAGCCTAGCAAAAAAGACCCTGTTTTTGAGCAGCTGGATTTCTAACACTAGTTTATAACTAGCTCAATAAAAGCCAGTAAGTAAGGATGTGTAAAAACAATGAAAGAAGTATGAAAGTATTTATACCCATTGTCAATAGCGATTCATTACACAGTTAGAATTAGAGCAGAGGAGGGAAAGACCATTCTACTTGAACACTGCTGTTGCTTAAATTACTATAATGAATATGTATTACTTTTGTAATTAAAGTGACTGAAATGAAAAATGATGCTCTTCTTGTATAGTGACTAGCACATAACAGCTACTCAATATTTGGTAATTGTTATTGTCATCATTATGACTGCCTCAGGTTCAGAAAACTCCAGAAATCTTCCCCAACCACACCTATCCTATTCTTTGCATTCCAAAACACTAATCTGTGGAGCTTCCTTACAATACATTTGATTTTATGGGTGAGACTTCATTCACCATGAGTTTACCTGCATCCAAGTTTTCTTTGGCTCTGAGAGCATAATTTTCTTTTAAAAAGGCAAAGTCACATTTTGTATGTATTACTTCCACAAATACTGTCAGAAAATTTAACTACAAATAAAATATGTACAAATAATTGCAATAAATTTATTCCAAATGGATAAGAATTTATGAGCTACATACTCTTAGTTATATTTAGTGGTAATCATTAATTGATTCATTCCTTCAACACATACAAGTGCTGCAATGTTCCTCCATGCCAAGAATACTGCAATGAACAAAACGTTAAGACTCTTCCTCTCATGGAATTATATTCTACTAGGGGATGACACCCAAGTAAACCTATATAAAAATATTCTTGTAAATATATATATATATAAACATAAAATAATTAGAGGTTGTGATGACAGCTAGGAATTAAATGAACAAGTGTAATAATAGAGAATATTAGAGTCTCCTACTTTAATACAGAAATCAGAGCTGGTTTCTGTGAGAGACCTGGGAGCTGGAAACTGAGATATGAAGTCTCTGCAAAGCTGGGACCTGGAATGTGGATGTCCTTGGCAGGAGGGGAGGCAAGCTCTGAGATGAGGAGGAACATGTCCGTGGTGACTGGAGCACTTGAGTGATGGCTATAGTGGCTTGAGCTGAGGTTAGAAGAGTAGAGTTAGGCCATGCCATGCAGGGCACAGTAAGGACTTGGTTTTATTCCAAGTTTAATAGTGGTATTTAAAATAATATCATCTATTAATAATATCAGATCATAGTCTTATAAGGCTTCATAAAGTATATTTTAAAGCAAGTAAGATAATAACAGAATGCTGTTGTTTCTAATACAGTGTATCTTAAAGTGCTTCAAAATACATTTCTGTATATTAGATTTTGGTCTTAAACAATATTTAAAGAACTAAAATGAGGGCAGAAAGACCAGTGGGTCTTATACAAGGTCAAAATTAACAGCCTCAACTATATTCCATTTCCTTTATCTAAGACTTTCTTCTCTAAGACATACTGAAAGAAATATAGTAACTGCTTTATTTTTATGTGACTTCCTTTACATTGCAGATTTTATTTTTGAGATTGCCTCAAGACTATGAGTCACTTGTCTTTTTAATTTAAAAACAAAAAAAACTTTAAGTTTTTAACATTTTATGTCAATTTCCCCATAACATCTGAACATTTTTTAAAATTCTCTAATGCTGTGCTGTTTACTTCATCATTTACTTGGCTGTATACTTTTAGTAGTGAAACCTTAGCCCAGATCTTATTTTTTGTTTATGCAAATGGCTGTTTCTTCAACACATATATCCAAAGTGTGGTATAGTTTATTAAACATTAATTTATTCATCAAATATAAACACATGCTGACACAAATCACTAAACAAAATAGTGTGAATGATATCAGACCCCATCCTTATCTTCAAGGATATCCAGTTTAGTAGCAGAATTTCAGTCTAGTACTAAAAAGTAAAGCCTACTGTATGTTACATTTGAAAAGGACAAATAAAGTACTATGGTTTAGGAAAGCCATACATCAATTAGAAGGTACAAAAAGAATTGGAATGGGTATTTTTGGGATTAAGAAATTACTTAAGAGCCACCAAAACACATGCAAAGATATAGTAATCCTTAAAAGTAAGCCGGGCGTGGTGGCGCACGCTTGTAATCCCAGCATTTGGGAGGCTGAGACCGGAGGATCCGGGTTCGCGGCCAGCCTCAGCTACCTAGTGAGGCACTCCGCAACTTAGTGAGACCCTATTTCAAAATAAAGAATAAAAAATAGGGCTGGGGGTATAGCTCAGAGGTAGAATGCCCCTAAGTTCAATCCCCAGTACCACAAAAAAAAAAAAAAAGTATATAGAACAGGGGTCAAGCTTTTAAAACTGAAAAAAGTTTAAAGGATCGTTCAGTCAGCCTCCTTGCTTAAGACACAATGACACTGAGGTTCAGAGAGGTCCAATTAGATTACCTTCCCAGGGGCACCCACAGAAATTATAGTAAAACTGGTGGTTTTCCTCACTGGGAGAGGCACTCACCTCCAATATAGGAGGGCCACTGGTGCTATGTGGCACCAAGAATATTTGGTATAACAGTCATCATTTATCCAGGGAATGTGCTTGAGTCTTTTTTAATTTCAATTAATCATATTTTATTTTCAGTGGATTGCTAACAGGAATTTAAATGAGCAAGTGTGCTTGAATCAGATTCTTCCTATCTAAATACATAGAAGACTGTTAAGGAGAACGTGGGTTTAATATAATAATTGGAGATGTTGAAAAGTTGTGAGTAAAGCCTCTTCTTGATGTTCAGGTAGTTACAACACAAAAGATTGCTCTATCAAGAGAGGTTCTAAGGCTCAGTGTCCAACATTGTGAGAAAGAGAAAATAATACTATTGGCCTGTAGGTCTCAAAGAGTAGCTTGCCACAAGGTCCCTTCAGGCCTCTTTGTTCTGTAACTTTATTGAAAATGTGTTTTGATTAGTTTTCTCTGTAAGGACAGGGGAAGCTCCAGGTGGAATCTGTGCTGACGTTTGTTTGTTCTCACACTTGGAGTTCACGCCATGCAGAACAGAAGCATAAACAGGAGCATTGCTATTTTGGCATGATTGGCATCTTGACTTCTTGTTGAATATTTTTTAAATGGGAAGACTTCCTGGGGAGCAATCAATCATGGAGTAAAAGGTCTCTGCTTCTTCTTCCTGTCTTTGGTACATAAGTACAAAACAACCACACACATTAGAACAAAACAACCACAAAACAGTTGACTGTGTCCACTTGAAGCTTCTAAACAGTGAAAACTTCGGGTTAGTTGCAGGTTGTGCCTATATAAACAGTTGCTATTCTATTCCAGGTTTTGATTCTTTGCACATTATAAAGTTTATATAGTTTTGGGACTCTGTCTAAATTTTCGTATAATGACTTGAGGGAGGGATATTTCCTTAGAATTTTAAAAATTAGATTGATTTCAGAAATTGTGGCTCAAATATGTACATGATATGTTTTTATTTCCATCAGATGATAACCAATTGGAGTTTTTTAATGTAGTCATCAATTGAGTGAGCAATGCTCAAGAAATTTTGATAGTCTATATTTTCATTGTGATTGTTAGAAGTGCTTTATTTTCTAAAACCAGACTTCCAAGTGACTACAATTCAAGTACATTAAACCCTAAGTGACAGTGGAGAATGGTCAGTGAAGGTTATAGTTTGTTTTATTGAGACAGTTTGTAGAAGATCATAACACAAATTCCCCCAGCTACTTTTGTTTATTTTTATCTCCCTTGTCATTTTCAGTATGGAGGATTTATGTGGAGAAGCCAGTGTGAGCACTTTAAAATTGATCTTCAGAAAGATTAAAATAATTTGGGGTTTGGAAAAACACTTTGTTACACACACACACAGAGAGAGAGAGAGAGAGAAAGAGAGAGAGAGAGAGAGAGAGAGAGAGAGAGAGAGAGAGAGAGAGAGAGAAATTTCCAGCAAATACATGTAGTAGAAATCTTCTTTCTCCCTTGCCTTGTTAACAGGCCTGCTATTGTAGCTCATCGGTTCAGATGGTGGCAGTGGAGCTACGGGATGCAGGCACTGAAATGATAAATGATTAAAGTACTAGTGGAAAGTACTGCCTCCAAGAAGCACAAAACATAAAACATAGTATGGTATTAGTATAAAGTATTTTAACAGCACTCTTTTGTAAATTGTTTTTTATACTGAGCATTGAATCCAGGGGCATTCTATCTCTGAGCTACACCTCTAGCCATTTTTAATTTTTGTTTTGTTTTGTTTTGAAACAAGGTCTCGCTAGGTTGCTGAGATCCTCACTAAATTGTGAAGACTGGTTTCAAACCTGTGATCCTCCTGTCTCAGCTTCCCAAGCACTGGTATTACAGGTGTGCACCACCAGGCCTGGCTAATAGCACTCTTTAAAGAAGTCAGTTTAACAATATCATGAGGACATTTTGGCATGTCATAAATACAGTCTTTTTAATTACCCAAGAAGTGGGCTTGGCAAATACCCTCACTCACATTCTGGGCCTTATCCAAATGGTGTTTTTGGACTGAGCTGCCTCATAATGCTGTGCCATGCAATCAAAACTACCCAAAGGACTTGTTAATATCACCAACTATTCTTTTGAATAAAGAAAAACAAAAAGAACCAGAGGCAGCAGTCCCAGTTTAGTCATAGAATAGAGGTAGTCTGGTAGACATATTTAAATGAGACGATGTCGTTTCTCCTTTAAGGTGTTTGTTAACTTGCATCCTCCCTCGTGCTCTGTCTCATGATACCTAGTGCTCAGGGAAGGAAAGGAAGGTGTTCCTGCCCACCCCACCAGGACAGAAAGGCCACGGCTCTGCTTTGCTCTCTCTTTTGTGACAGCCTTCAGCAAAGAAATAGTTTTGAAATATAGCCTTTGTTCAAAAGAAATAGATTTTCTAAATTGTGTTAGATCCATTAACATATCAAGGTTAGGATCATAGGATTTCCTTCATACTATAGATCTAATACTCTTTCTGCCATGAGCACTATGGTTCTCTAGGACAAAAAGACATGTTGTAGGGAAACCCATTGAGCCATTTCTCAGATAGTATTTATCAAAAAGAGAAAGATAAGAACACTGGCTTAAACCTAAAAGGCAATGCTAAAAATAAAAAAAAGAAATAATAATTTAATTTAGAAATTACTGCTTCTACATTAAATTTCCAAATTTAAAGTTAGTTCTTCAACCATTTCAGCCTCAATCTATATTTTCTTTGTATTCTTCTGGATGAGTTCTGAATTACAAACCACTATCTCCTCATGCAGTGATGCAGTGTGAACTTAGGCAAGCTGCTCTGTCTCTGGCTTTTAATTCTTTCATATGGGGTGTGTGTGTGTGTGTGTGTGTGTGTGTGTGTGTGTGTGTGTGTGTACTAGATGTGTTCTGGGTGATCTTTCTGTATTACTCTGCTGTGCTGTCATAACCATTCACCATAGGCCAAGAAATTTAAACATCTCAAATTTCTGGGGTTTAGGAGTACACGGTCAAGGTGCTAACTTGGTCTATTTCTGGTGAGGACTTTCCTGCTGGCTCATAGATGGCTTTTAACTTGCTTTGTTCTCACATGACCTTCTCTTGGAGCTTTGGTGTATACACAAGGAAAGAGGTTGAACTCTCTGGTGTCTCTTCTTATATATAGACACTAATCTTGTTAGATGGGGCCACACTCTTATGGTCTCATTGAACATTAATCATTTTGTTAGAGGCTTCATCTCCAAATTAAGTTAACAGGGAGTTAAGACTTCATAAATGAAATTTAGAGAGATTGAAAGATTCAGTTTAAAACACTTTCAAACCTAAAATTTTGTTTTCAAAATACATCATGATATTAAGTCAATCTCATTTTTATATAATCAGATTGGCCAGAAGTAGCATGTATGTCAGAGTTTAAAGCCATATTAAAAAATATAAAAACTTGCTTACCAACTTCTGCCAAAGGCTCATGTTTTGTACCTTAAGACTCTATATTCTCGTATTATGTATTCAAATTTACAACTAGTAGAATTAAACTTAGAATGACTTAACAAAAGAGAATTTAACAAGGACTCAGAATTTAGGGACTCAGAGGTTGCTCGAGAAGTACCACTTGGACTTGAAGCTTTCTGTCATAATCTGTGCCTTATTCCTTTCTCTTTTAATGGGTATGTCTTTTTGGCCCTACTTATATTAATGGCAGAAAATAACAAACTCATCCATGAGCCCACAGTACCTTCAAGCAGCAGTGCCATTGACCACTTGGCTGAAGTCTAGTGCCCTTGTGCAGTGGGACTATGAAGGTACAGAACAGGGATATAGACTGACACAAATCTCTGTGGGAATGGAGAAAACATAAAAGAGGGCCACATGATCTTAGAGACCCTCCATGCTGTTAGAGTGCCAATTCATGGTGGAAACAAAAGGATTTGCTGCAGAGAAAAGTTTATACTCTGCCCATTAAAATTGCACTGGATTTGATTAATGATAAAATTGATGAGGATATTAATTTGAAGATCTTATGATTGATAGGTAATAATTAATCAGAGGTAGTAGCTACTCTGTAATCATAAATGAAGTTTGCATATGGAATGACAGGTCAATTTTTATCAGTGTGGTTCTATTGGAATTGTAAATTTGTTTTGAAAAATTACCTTTTCTTTAGAGTAGTAAAAACTACTTTGATTGAAACACTTTTCAATGATCCCTCTGCATAGAATATATAAAACAGAAGTAAATTGATTATTTTGAAAGGGAGGCATAGTTCACTTACATAAAATCTTAGAAAAGAGATCAAATAAGCTTTTTCATATTAAGGACACATTCTATTACCTTCCCCTAAAATGATTAAACCTTGACATGAGCTTTCAAATTTGATTTTATTTCAGAACAATAGAAAATAAAAGGATAATATATTTATAAGCTATATGATACTTAGGTGCAGTAAATTTTTTTGAAGAGAGATTCGAAATTCCTGGTTATAAAAAGCAAGCCAGCTAATATTCAAAAGGAATGCAAAAGCCATAAAATAAAATAGCCGTTTAAAATATTTAATGAAGTGTGAACAAAGCTCGTGTGCTGTAAATGGTTGTCCCTTTCATTAATGTCCTCTCTAAAGCCTAAACAATCAGGCTGGAATGTTAAAATCATCTTAAAACTTAAATAGCACTTTGGGGAATGAGGTATTTTAAAGGAGGCGTTAACTGTGTAAGAACTGCACAAATACCAAAATAGTTTTGTCTCATCATAGGAAACAAAGTGTGTTTTCTATGAGGAGTGAAAGGAGAGGGAAATTTCAATGTAAGTATGGCAGCAAAAACATGTATGTTTTTGTAGGAGATGCTGGGTAAGGTAGCTCTTATTTTAGAGACTCAGACTTTTAAAAATGCTAAATCTAAGTGGATAAGAAATCAAAATGGGTACAAGATATTTAAGTGACTTTCTTTTAAACCTGCCTCTTGTGGTTAACGCCATGCTACTCCATTCCAGAGAAGAACAGAAAAATAGCGTTCTCTCCTTGGAAGTTCCTAATGATGAAATAATATAGAAATGAAGAGGAATTAAAAGAAGATGTCATTTATTCATGTGCAGAATCATCAGTGAAATATGCATGACCCTGCCTATTGGTGAGCTAGACAAAAAGACTTGCAGAAATTCAGACAATGATATAGATCTGATATGAGTAATTATTGTCCTGTACTCTCTTTGTTAATTCTTCCTCTCAGGGTTCTGTTGATTTTATGAAGTAAATTAGCACAAATCTTCCTGCCTCAGATGGCTTCAATATCTGTACATGCTGTGACAGCTATAAATGATCTGAGAAGAGCATGTTGAGAAAGTATAGTTCTTTTTAAATTTAAAATTTGTTCACCTTTATTTTTTTTTAATTTTGAAACAAGGTCTTGTCAAGTTGTTGCTGAGGGTCTCACTAAGTTTCTGAGGTTGTACTTGAACCCTCAATACATCTGTCTCAGTCTCTCAAGTACTGGGATTACAATCATATGCCACCATGCCTGGCTAATAATATTTAATTAGTCTTTTAAATTAATATTAGTAAAGTACTAATATTTACTAGAGTGTTATCAGTGAGCAGGACTGATTGGCTTTTCTGCCAGCCCCACTACTCTTGTTGGGCAGTAGTGTGTCAAGATGGCTTGGTGGAGTATTTCCCTTTTTTGTAGCTTCTAGTCTTTGCTCTCAAAATTGTGTGTTGTTACATTTCCATAATTTCCTCGTCCTCTTGTTCTTACTTCCACCTGTTCTTTCCTCCACTTTACTGGTTTTGAAAGGGGTAGTTGAATTCCACTTCCAGCATCTTACTACAATTTGGATTCAAATAGTCTGTCAAATGGGTATTTTTCAATATTTGCAATATTAATTGGACATTCCTTGGCTTTAGCATTAATAAACTTTTCTTCTTTAAGATATTCTTTTCATTCATTTCAGTTCCTGAGAAGGGTAAGGAAGTAGAAAGACAAAGATGTAAGCTTGTATTTTTAACCTTTCTTGGATATCAGTGTATGTATTAATATCACAAATCCAGCCCCCCAGCAAGTCCAATCACACACTAAATTCCCATACCTCCATCATCTGCACCTCATTCCACACCCTGCTCTGCTCTTCCCGTCGTGAGTGGAAACATCTGCACCTTTTGCTTTGTTCTTCTCTTTTCCTGAAATGTTTCCCAATCTTCCATATATGAAAAAGCATCACTCACACGTCAGAATGCCTTTCAAATACTATGTCAAGCCCAAATTAAGCATTTTCCCTATGATCCATAGTCCTTGGCTCGTGTTGCCATTTTAGAACTAATTCCATTAGTATTTATTATTATTAATGGCTTTTTTACTCTCCCCAATCACTGTCCTCATGTGCTAGAATGTGCTCTTCTTGAGGGCAGGAATAAAACCTAATGTTATTATGATTTACAAACAGTAATGTAGTCTTGCCAAGTTATAATTCAGTAAAAGGGAGGGAAGGAGGGAGGGAAAGGAGGAAGAGAGAACATTTTTTCCCAGTAGTAAGACTAGTCTAAAACCTTGACTAATACTTATTGTTGTTATATATTTAGATACAAACCCTAGACATTATTGTTGTCTAAGCCAGCATTAATAATTTTCTAGGGCTAAATTATAATGAATTTGTATTCTTTTAGGTTTCATGACTACCAATATCTAGGAACATTCCTCTGGTATTCTGAGTAATGGACAGATTTTTGGGGGGAGGGTGGAGTACTGGGGATTGAACCCAGGGGCATTCCACCTCTAAGCTATTTCCCCATTCCTATTTTTTATTTTGAAACAGGGTCTCACTAGGTTGCTGAGTCTGGCCTTGAACTTGTGATCCTCCTATCTCAGCCTACTAAGTACTGGGATTACAGGCATGCACCACTACACCCAGCTGGAAGGATCTTAAACTCCCCAGAAAATTCCCCCAAATAAATGAACAAATGAAGAGATGATGAGGACAGGGGTATGGAAGTTTTCAAAAGAGTTCAAAATGCCAATTTAGTATCTTCATATCCATATAATATAAGTGGCTCAAATAATTTTTAAAAAGTCATTAAAAAGTTAAAACCAATTGAGGAGAGATTTGTTAAAGTTTCTCACTACGTCAGCAAAAGATCCCAAGACTGGACATGACATTCCATTTCCTGACCCTAACTGGTCCATTCCGCTGCTAATTGCAGTTTCTGTTATAACTTGTAGAAAAAATTACAAATGTCAGTAAACTACACACCAAGTGTTGTGTTGTATGTATATTCCTCACTCTATACCTCAAAATGATGTATAATTAAAATGCACCAATAAAAGTATAAAAAGAAAAGGAACACACAGAAAAAACTGACAAGAAATGTGGAGCATCATGACATTTTAAAAAGTTGATTGAATTCCATATTGAGAACAGGTATCACTAAGACCTGAATAGGAGAAAGAAATAATGTTATTAGCAGGGGAAAAAATGTTCTAAAATGTATAGAATATGAAGGATGATATAGCACCCCCGGCACCATTATCATCAGACTTGGCAACAATATCCTCGAAGTCTGGAAAGGAAAAAAAGGTTGAAAATAGCATCCTAAAGATAAAATGTTTAAAAATACCTCCGTGGGGCTGGTGAGAACAAAAGACCAAAGCGGCATGGGGTGGGAGTGCACCTCGCTGCTGGGGTGCATGGAACCAGCACATCCTCTCCAGCAGGGAGCAGGCCTGGCAGCCTGAGGAGGAGGCAGGGGCAGAGTTGGATTCCACTGAACAAAGGCAAAGAAAAGCCTGTGCATTCAGAAACAAGATCACTAGTCCTGCCTGCAGAGCCCACAGGGCTGTGTGAACAGGTAACCCAGGTCAGCAGCTGGCAGGATGCAGCGGAAATAGGATGGGGTAGAATAGGAGTGGTTAGCAGATGAAGAAGTTGAAAGTTAAGTGTATAGGAAAAAATAGAACTCACCTGGAAGACTGTTTCTCCTTTCATCCGAGGAAAGAAAATGGCTAAATTCATCTCAGAAATCCCATAAAAAAAATAAAGACCTAGTGGAGTAAGAGCCCATGTGCCTGAAGCTGCTAATCTTCTCTCTTCTGTCTCCATGTCCCGCACCAGCAGGGTCACAGGTGTGCCGGCTAGCCCTAATGAACACCTGCTTTGATCTTTTCTCCACAGCAGTTGGCTTACAAGGTGGACAGATCATAAGAGAATTATCACCATTCAGTGACAGATTCAGGGGCAGGGACCAGGGGAGGCTGGAGTAACTCTTCAGGCTCTTGTGGAGGTGACTGGGCTGGGCCCGGTGAGCAGAGAATGGTGCAGGGATCAGGATTCACATCCGTGTGTGTGTGTGTGTGTGTGTGTGTGTGTGTGTGTGTGTGTGTGTGTGCGTGTGTCTGTAAAAATTCACTTGGGCCAGAAGTGGTAGCACACACCTGTAATCCCAGAACTTGGCACAGGAGAATCACAGGTTTGTAGCCAGCGTCAGCAACTTTGTGAGACTCTCAGCAATTAAGCAAAATGCTATAAAAGAAAATGTATGGGGGCATAGCTCAGATGTAGAATACCCTTGGATTCAATGCCCAGTACTCCCCCCACCAAAAAAAGGAAAAGTAAAGAAAGAGAAAGAGAAAATGAAATCACCTGGGCTCTCTAACTAAATTATCACTGTTAAAGTAGGTCTCCAACAAAACTGTTCAAATATTAATTACATATCCGCCTGACATATATAGTTTGCATTTTTAATTAACTATCCATAAGGGTTGTTCTTTATCTTTAATTAGACTTTAAGCTATTTGAGGAATGGGCCTACAGATAATTTTTCTTTTCTCTACTTCTTAGGAACTCTTACAGAGTTGATCAGTAAATTTTTGCCAACTAATCAGTTGCTGATATACAGATTATCTCTTCCAGCTTTTCAAGAATTATTTATTTATTTATTTATGATACTGGGGATTAAATTCAGAGGCATTATATATCAGAGCTACATCCCCAGCCCTTTTTATTTTGAAACAAGGTCTTGCTAGGTTGCTGAGAGTCTTACTGAAATGCTGAGGCTGGTTTCAAACCTGCAATCCTCCTGTCTCAGCCTTCCAAGTACCGGTATCACAGGTGTGTACCACGATATCCAGCTTTTCCAGTTTTCAAACATTATTTACTATGCTGTGTGATGTGGCACACACCTGTAATCCAATTACTTGTGAGGCTGATATAGGAGGATCACAGGTTCCAGGCCTTCTTCAGCAATTTAACAGGATCCTGTTTCAAAATAAAATAGGACTGGGGCTATAGCTCAGAGGTACAATTCTTATTACCATAAAAGCAAAAATAAAACAAAAACATTTACCACTTGAGAACATTTTCTTTGCTTTTCTTTAAATTCAAGCTTGTACATAGACTAGGAAAAATCCAATCATCAGGTGCAGAAAAATCAGTAGGTACTCTCCTCCTATGACTTGCTTTAGTTACCTGGAATTCAGGGCATGTTGTACTTAGTTAAGATGACTCTTTTGAACAATATTTACTTGTTTACTATTCATCTAAGAAACATTTAGTGAATGCCTACTCCGAGCTTAATACTAGAGGTAATATAGGGAATTGAATCGATAGATTTGGTCTCTGCTGACATGGAACATGTAGATTAGTTGAAGACAAAAACGCAATTAGGAAAAAAAAAGGTAAGCAAGACATTTAAGAAAGTTCAGTTCCATGAAAACAAAGTAGGAAATTAAATAGATAGATTTGGTCTCTACTGGCATGGAACATGTAGATTAGTTGGGGACAAAAATGTAATTATGGAAAAAAAAGTAAACAGGAAAGTTCAGTTCCGTGAAGATTAAAGAGCACAAGACACTGTAAATGGAAAAACTATCTTAGTAAGTTCAGGTTCCTGTAACAAAGCACCATAGACAAAGTGGCTAAAAAAAAAAAAAAGATACACTGCTAAACTGCAGGGTTTTCTCCTTTCTGGGGCTGGAAGTCTATGATCCAGGTGCCTGTGCTCCCTGGTGTACAGAAGGCCACTTTCTTGAATGTCTTTATGTGGCAAAGATTAAAGAGAAGAGAGGCAAGTTTTGTGGGTGTCTCTTCTTATAAGGGAAATAATCCCATTCACAAGAGCTGTACCTCGTGACCTAACTACCTTGCCAAGTCCCACCTCTAATACCATCCCATTGCTGGTTATGATTTCAACAAATGTATTTTGGAGAGACATGGCTATTCAGTCCATTGCAAATTACTATCTGTTTGAGAAGATAATGTTAAAGTTGAAAGTTCAAGGATTAATAACTAGCCATTAATAATGACAGATGTTAGAGCCTTGTGGGAACTGAAGCAATCTAAGTATATGCTCTGAGGCATGGAGGGGAGCTAAATGTGTGATAGGACCTGAGAGGGAGCTTGCATGTCTGGCACGTAATGGTCAAGCAAAATAGTGCTACAAAGTGGGTCAGGGAGGGTGTGGGCAGCAAGATAATATAATACTAAAGCTCCTTGTCTAGATAAAGAATCTGAGCCAGGCATGGTGGCATGTGCCTGTAATTCCAGTACTTGGGAGGCTGAGACAGGTTTGAGGCCAGCCTCAACAACTTAGTGATGGCCTCAGCATCTTATTGAAACTAAAATTAAAAATAAAATAAAATAAAAATAAGGCTGGGGGTGTAACTCAGGGGTAGAATGCCCCTGGCTTCAATCCCTAGTACCCCCCCCTGCCAAAAAAAAAAAAGGAATTTCTTTAGAATGTGATAAGCTTTTGAGACCTTTAAAGTAAGAGTCTACATGACCAAAGTATGTCTTAGAAAAAATCACTGATATATCTTGTATGATGGACTATGATAATAATTTAGAAGTGCTTGAGTTAAATTGTATGTTCAGAGCATATATTTTATAAATTTATGTGTTTTCAGGGTTATTAGGTCTCGGGCATGTTTTATGAAGACAGAAAAATCAAGACATCTGCTTTTAAATTATGCTTTTCTCCTTTTTAGGTGACATCGTACAAACTATGACTTTAGTTCTTAGTTTTTTAAACATTACTATGATGGATTTTATCCCAATGACTCTTCGAGTTTTCTCAAGTGTGCAAGCGCTTCCTCCTCTTCTCTTCTCTTCTCTTCTCTTCTCTTCTCTTCTCTTCTCTTCTTTCTCTCTCTTCCTCTCTCTCTCTCTCTCTCTCTCTCTCTCTCTCTCTTGATCTCGATCTCGATCTCGATCTCGATCTCAATAACACACTTATATATTAGGTCAAATAGATCTAATTAGAGAGTGACCAGATAAATAACCCATGTTATTTATGCCCATCTGAAGATAGCTAATCTTTGAATACTGATCTTCACCAAAGAAAAAGCAGCAATTATGTCTGTAAATATTATATCATAATAATTATGGTATTTATACTTAAGAATATTTTTACTTTAATTTTAATTATTTTGACCTAATCTGGTTATTTACCAACTTCCCATTCAATGACCCATGTGTGTATGAACTGTGTTAAATGTCATGACTACGTAAGAAGAGCAGGACAGAATAGGTGACACAAGTGCCTGGAATAACAGGAAAGGCAGACACAGGGACATAAGATAACAATATAATATGATTGATTATGAGCTAAGTACCCCAAGGACCCCGGAGACTAAAGCAATTCCCCTTAAATAATGTCATTTATAAGCCTAGATCCATCATTTTTATTCTTGGCTCGATTTTCTCCTTAATTTTCTATGTTAGATGCAATAAACCCATTCCTAGTACTGTTATTTTTAAAATAACATATTTATTAATATATAATCTATATTATATAAAATTCATCCTGCTCAAGGATACAATGCAGTGGATTGTTAGTTTCACAGAGTTGTTCAACTATTACAACTATATAATTACAGAATTTTTTTCACCCCCAAAAGAAAACCTAACTATTAGTAATCACTCCTCGTGTATGCATATACCTAGTCCGTGACAGCCACACTAATCTTTCTGTCTTGGTGGATTTGCTAAATGTGGACATTTTATATACATGGTATATAATGTGTGGTGTTTTGTGACTTGCTTCTTTCACTTAGAATAATTGTTCAAGGTTCAACCTTGTTGTAGTATGTAGCTTATATCCATTTTTAATTCCTTTTTATTGCTGAATAATAGTCCATTAAATGGATCTATCACTTTTGTTTATACATTAGTTAATGGACTTTGGGGTTCTTTCCATGTTTTGGCTATGGGAATGATGTTGCTCTCAGCAGTCATGGACAACTTTTTGTATGAGTACATGTTTTCTGTTCTCCTTACTATATAAACAATCATACAGTAACTCTATGCTTAATGTTTTCTGGAACTGGAAAACTATTCTCCAAAGTGGTCACACTGTTTTATAGTCCCTTAGGCGATGAGTAAGGTTTTTAATTTCTTCATCTTTGCCTTCTCATTGTCAGTTGTTTTGAGGTTAGCTATCTTAGTATGAAGTGCTGTAGTTGTGATGTGCAAATGCGTATGAATAAAGGGGTTGAACTTTTTTAAATTTTTTTATGCCTTTTTGTATCTTCTTTGGAGAAACATCTAATCAGCTTTTCTGTCTATTTTTAACTGAGCTATTTCTATTTTTATTTTCTAATCATATTTTTTTTTTACTAGAGAATAGAAATGCTATTGAGTTTTGTATATTAATTTGTATCCTGCACCCTTTGTGGGCCTGCTAGCTGTCAGTTCTGATTGTGTGTGTGTGTGTGTGTGTGTGTGCACGCGCACACACGTATGTTCCCTAGAATTTTCTATATAAAAGATTATACTATCTTCAAATAAAAATATATGTATATACTCACTTCCATCCTTTCTAGATGTCTTTTATCTATTTTTTTCTTATCCAATTGCCCAGACTGGACCCTCCAGTACAGTTTTTTTTTTTAATTTTAAATAAAAACTGTAAGACTGACATCCTGATCTTGTTCAGGTCTTAGAAGAACTCAGTTTTTCTCCACTTAGTATGACGTTAGCTGTGGGCTTTCATAGATGCCATTTATCAAATTGAGAAAGTTTTCTATTCCTAGATGAATTTTTATTATGAAAAATTTAAGGTTTTTGTCGAAAGTTTTATCTTAATCTTTTGGATTGAACATGTAGGTTTTTTTCCTTTATTCTCTTAATATTGTATACTATGTTAATTGATTTTCAGATGTTAAACCAACCTTGCATTCCTACAATAAATACACTTGGTCATGGTGCGTAACTTGTATTAGATGTTGCTGAATTCAGTGTGTTAGTAATTTGTTGATGACTATTGCACATATATTCACAAGGGATACTGATCTGTAGTTTCACTATGGGATCATGCTTTGGTGTTAGGTATCATTGTTTTACAACTCCTCATTTCATTGATTTCTAGTCTTGTCTTATTAGTTCCATCCTTTGGCTTGATATTGACTTATTTTGTTCTTATTTTTCTAGTTTTTCTAAAAACTAGATCCTAAGACCTGATTTTCATAGATGCTTTGGTTTTTGAGCATATTGTAGAGCTAGGACAAGAGGATTGGGAGTAGGGCACGTGAAAATGCCATGAAGATCCTTTTAAGCAAGACTCAGTCACTTTTATAATTTCTCTTGAGTTGTTGCAAAGTTGTAGTGAATTTCCAAGCTTCTATAAAAATTGATTTTGACAAACGTTGCCAGTGTTCTCTTTGGTTTTATGGAAGATAGGAATTTTGGAGGCCCTTCTGTCCCATTCTAGAAGTGTTTTTCCCTGCAGTGACCTTTTCACTGTATTTGAAAGAAGGAAAATGATCCATAAAAATTTTAAAGAGACATTAGTTGTACAATTATGTGAACACAAAGTAGATGATGATACAATGTAGCTGATAATTAAAATCCTTCTTAAATGCCTATTATGGGAAAAATTAAAATTTTCTTGAGAGTAAGTTGGTGAGTATATGCCAATAACTTTGGACTCTGACACTTGCTATGCAGTGGGAATCATGATTTTTGCCCTCAGGAGGAAATTCTAATGTGTTTATTGACTTGGCTAAAACATTTTATCTTATTATTTGAGGTGAGTCCATTAAATCTTTAAAGGATTGGCTTTAGAAAAGGCCATATGCCAGCACACTCATTAAGGTGCAGTCATGGTGGCCTATGTTAAAGACATGGACAGAAAACATGCATTTGCCATGGCAGATATGACAGAGCAAGCTGTCAACTCCTGTTAGTATTTATTACCCATTTAGACCTACTCAATGTAATATTCATAAATTTTGATACAATGTTTAAAAGTTTCATTCTAATGTGAACACATTAAGACTGAGGTATATTGCTACTCAGATCAATAGTGGTGGTAATAAGTTAGTTTCTGTGATTGAATAGTATGCAATTGTCATTATGATTCTCTGCTCAAAATACACTTTGCTTCTTGAGATGGTATATAGTTTCTCTCTAAATATGACTCTTTCTATCATTCCAAATGGATGTGAAAGAGTCAGAATTTTTTATGTAAGAAAGAATAACACAGAGAATTAAAAGCTGACACTAAAAAGTAAATTTGAAAAAGTTTCCATAGTGGATGCCCATAGTGCATTACAATGACACTATTCATTTTTTTTTTTTTTTTTTTTACTAAAAACATTTAGAAGCCAGGCATGGTGGTGCATGCTTCTAATCTCAGTACTTGAGAGGCTGAGACTGGAGGATCCGGGTTCGCGGCCAGCCTCAGCTACTTAGTGAGGCCCTTAGCAACTTAGTGAGACCTTGTTTCAAAACAAAGAATAAAAAATAGGGCTAGGAGTGTAGCTCAGAGGCAGAATGCCCCTACGTTCCATCCCAGTACTGCAATCAGTCAATCAATCAATCAGTCAATCAATCAATAATAATAAAACATTTAGGAGCCCTCACTTTGTGACAGAAATTGTTTTTGATTTTAGAGATGCAGTAATGAAAGAGAAAGACAAAAGTTCATGCTCTCCTGTTACTTACATCATACTGGAAGAGATTCATGATAAACAGACATCTGTCTAAAAAAAATTTAGATTGCTTAAGAAGAAAAATTAAAAAGAGAGTAAGGGTTGGATATGTTGCTATAAAGTATTGCAATAATACACAGAGTTCCAAGGGAAACACTTAACTAAAGAAATGACATTTTAGTAAAGACCTGAAAGAATTGTATCTGGCATAGACAAAGGAACCAGTAAAATTCCTTTTGACCACAAACGCCATGTAGTCAAGGAATACCATGGAGCCTGTGTTCCTGCAGCAGAATCAAGAGCAAAACTAGCATGAGATGAGGCCAAAGAGGTTCTAAAATGGCAGAACTTTGTCAGTCAGTGAAGGGACATTGCATTTGCTCCCTGTGAAATGGGGTAACACTGCAGAGTCTGGCCAGAGAAGTGAGATGACCTGAGGTACATTTTGTTCAAATCAGTCTACATAGGTGTGCAAGGGTGAAAACAGTGACACTAATTGGGGACTACTTCAGTGATGTAGGTGAGAGATAATGGCTTTAATGAGGGTAACAAAAGTCTTGGCTTTAAGTACTTATTTCATTGTAGATACAATTTTGAAGTAGAGTTGAAAGGATGTTCTAATTGATAAAATATGATGCATGAACAAAAAAGAGTCAAGAATAACTATTTGGGGCTTAAGCCAATATAAAGATGGAATTTCCATTTACTGAGATGGAAAAAAACTTTTAAAGGAGTGTGTGTGTGTGTGTGTGTGTGTGTGTGTGTGTCTGTGTGTCTGTGTGTCTGTGTGTCTGTGTGTCTGTGTATGTATGTGTATGTGTTAGGGAATAGGGCTTAGGATAGGAAGAGCTCAATTTTAGACAAAATAAATACGAGATGTCTATTAGATAGCTAGATAGAGATATAAAATAGGCAAATATATGTACATATATATGTAGAATTTAGAGAAATATTTGAAGTGGGAATAATTTTTGAGTAATCAGCATACATGACATTTAAAGCCATGAGCTGGGTATCATTACAAAGGCTTAAAGCACTGATAGAAAAAAAGTAATTATCTCAGGTATGAGCCCTGGGGTATTTCTCCATGTAGAGGTGGAGACCCAGAGTTTAGTACCCTGAGACCAAGTGAAGAAGGTCTCAGTGAAGAGAGGGAACAGATTAGGATGGAGAATCGGCCATTTGGTTTAGCAATATAGATATCAGTGGTTGGGCAGATAATCTCAAGAATGGGGAACTTATAATTTTAAAGAATTATGAGCTGCAGTTTAGAGAATAATGCTAAACATTTTAATGGATGATAGGAAGTATACTGAAATGTAATTATTTGTCATAGTCAATAGGCAAGAGGACCACCATTGGCCTTTTAGATGACCTGCAGGATTAGATAAGGTAATACCTAAGAGAGGACAGTGATTAATACTCTGTGTGGGTACACTACAGAGTTCTGGTGTGAAAGGCACAAACTTTATGAGTGTTATCGTAATTCTATACTTAAAAGTCTATTTGCTGCATTAATTCACATTTGAGGTCTGAGAATTCTTTAATTTGGAGGATGAAAATACTTAAATGAATTTTGAGTAGCTTTGACTTATGCGTGCTTGTGCAGGTATATGTGTACTCTCAGGAAAGAATTTTTGGCCTTCAACTTAGAAATTTATTTAAGCATTAAACAATTATTACATTTGAAATTATTTTATAGATTATAATCAATAGAAACTTTACTCAACAAATGAATCCACTAATGTCTGCTCTTGCAAGTGCTGAAATACAGATCATATAAAAAATTAAAAGCAGAAAAACACAAAATATTATTTTGTCATGTATAGTCTTGTGCATATGTTATGGTAGTTATTATGTCAAACTCTTTTATGTTTTTTATTTGAGAGAATCTGTGATCTAGGTAATGCAAAACAGGGACTAATCAAAATGTTAATTTACATTTTGGATTTTGCACTGTAATTTGAATAGATTTAGATCTAATATTCTGGAATATTAGTTCACCTTGATAATTTAACTACAGAAATAGGAGTTATTTAAATAAATCTTCCCCTTCTTGATCTCCTTGGTTTCTGTGCTAAATCTTGATTCTGTGGGAGAGTGTGGCTGCTGTTTTGGCCAGGGAACGAGAGTGGTGAGTCTTTGACATATAGTTTTTGCACATGCCACATAGGCACGTGAATTTACAGACCTTGACCAAGTCCTTGGTTCTGATGTGATATTCCTGTATAGTAAAATCTTCCAACATAGGAGAATATGCTGTTGCATTTGTTCTCCCACATACTGTTTATCACTGTACTAAGCTACATCAGATTGTCCGTAACTTTGATAACCAGTGTAACACAATCCTGAGGATCTTAGGCTTTTAAGAAGAAAGGTAAAGTTCAAATTCCACCTGGCTCCATCATCTCCACAGCAAGTCATTTAATCTCTTAGAGTCTATTTTCTTACTTGAAATGATGCTAATTATGTTCTTTGAAACCATGTCTCAAGTTAGTGCAGCACATAATTGGTTATTAATTTTATTGATATAATACAAAAATCAATGAAAATTAATAATTTGCTACTAGTACTATAATGACAACGTTCTTTGATGCAAGTTGCACCTTCAGCAGACTACTTCTTCTATCTTCTTTGGAGTCACTGGAAATAATAAAATGCCTGCTTTGCAAAAATCCTTTTCAAGTAATATATGCAACAGCCAGGGTGAACTTTTAAAATCACAAAATTAATCTTTTCTATTTAAAACCCACCAGTTTTGTCTTTGAATGAAAAACCTTTTTAGTTGCTCACATAACCATGCTCTAAGCCCTAGTCACAGCCTCTTCTGTGCTGGGCTTCAGCAGCTCAGGCCGCCTGCTGCCTTCATGTGCTTCCAGAGCCTTGCCATGTGCTATGGGCCCCCTCATTCTCATTCATGGCCTCCATCTCTTAGTTAGTTCCTTCTTATACTTTATTTCTCAACTTAACAGTGTACTCGATGTTGCAATGGTATTTGCATGTGATAGGAGAAGCCAGGGAGGGGAGAGAGAATTCTCTGTCCGTGAAGTTTCCAAAGAGCAGTAATACAGGTTGAAGGACTACTGTCCCCCTTAGTGATATACTTTGGGTTACTATGGAGGGAATTCTGTTGAAGAATATGATTTGCACTGAAGAGGAGAGAGGAAGGAAG
Source organism: Graphiurus murinus (assembly GCA_004027655.1). Lineage (NCBI taxonomy): Eukaryota > Metazoa > Chordata > Mammalia > Rodentia > Gliridae > Graphiurus > Graphiurus murinus. The sequence continues at coordinate 84,956 of PVLC010002958.1, forward strand.
ATGCCCAGAAATGAGTTTGTCTCAGTTCATCCATCCCACTTCAAGGAGTGAGAGTCCAGTCACATGTGATCTCTTAACATCTTATCATATAAAAAAAAATCTTTCACTAATGTTTATTCACTGGACTGCCCCAAGGGTCAAATCTTAAAACTCTAAAAACAAAAAATGTGAACATGATCAAACGAATCCCATCTAGAATACCAATTGGTTTCAAACATCCTTTCTTGTAATCTGTTGATAAGGAGGTTAGATATTTTCCTCTCACCTCAGCCATCCTTATAGAAGCCTTCCTCTATTCCCTTGCTTCTCTAAATGCTGGGATATCTCTGCTTGTTCACCAGGCCTCGTTGTTGTGGCTTTTACTGGCTCTCAGGGGAGTGGCTGTTCACCGTTATCTCAGACAGGATAACCGCCCTGGAAGGTTCTTGCTCTTTTGTCTATTGGAAGTGGTGAAGCAAGCCCAAATATTCAGTGCATTTTGCCAAGCATAATGGATATGGTCCTGTCTTTCCTCCCAGAAATCATCTTCCCCTTAGGAGGACTGGGAGTTCTCTTTCTCACCAGGGAACCTTGTCTGATTCCTCGCAGAGGGACTCCTGGGAGAACCAACTCTTCAGAACTATGTTCTCCTCCAGTTCCTCCTGAAGCAGATGCCAAGATGAGGTGCAGGGATTTCATTAGGGTTAACTCATCGTGTGGGATAAAATAGAGAGAATCAGAAGTGGCTGGAAGACTCATGAACTGCCCAGGAGGCCCCTAGAGAAGGATGGCAGGAGAAAGTTGGGGAATGCTGGGTCCTAGTTTGCTGTGCATCTAAGGAAAGTTCCTCAGGGTTGTCCAGGAGCCTTCAATCCAATATTGTGGTGAGATGAGATGAGGCCATTTTCTCCTAGGAGCAAGGCAGCCTTGGTATCCCCATTTATCTCAGGGATTGGCTGGGAGCAGCTGGAGGGAGGCATGGTCTCCACACAAGCAGTGATGGATTTTTGCATAGTCCTCAAGGCAGGGCACTGGGTCAGTTCGCTTCCTACTCCAGCAATTACCACAAGACACAATGCAACACAGTGCTAACGAGGGGCTCTGGACCTACCTCTACCATTATATTATGTCAGTTTAATCCCACTCGTACTACTTATTAACTGTGTGATGTTGGGCAAGTTAATAACCTTCTCTATGCTTCCCAATCCCTCACAGGTAAAATGAGGGTGATACCAGTATCTCTCCACTATTGTTGAACATCCAAATAAATGCATGTAAACTCTTAGTAGACTACCTAGAACCTAGTAAGTGCTCAAAAAGTTTTAGTTCCTTTAAAGATAACCCTTCTCACTACTCCAGAATGAACTTGTGCAAAGCATGAGGATGTGGTGCATTCTCAATTTCCTCATCTGATGATGACAGTGCATATGCTGTGTGGCTATTGTCAAAATTAAATGAGACAGATTTATGAAAAGTTGCTAGAATGATTATCCTAACATGAGGTAAGTGAAGAATAAATAATAGTCAGCATTTATATGTACATTATTATCATTTTCAAAATCAAGAGCAATGGCAGCCTCATTCTCATAACAACTTCCTTTTTACATAAGCATTCCTTTCCAGCAATACAAAAACCTGTCAGGTTAATAACCATTCTTTCAGGGTACTGTTGCTGAGTACCTACTGTGCATGGTACTGTACTATGTACTGATGTGGTTTTCTTTTAATTCCAAGCTCTCATGTACGTTTCCTAATTAAAGTTGTAGTGAATATGACAGGCTGGATTTTTCAATTCCCCTGATATGACTATACTTGTACAAACATGTCCACAAATACATAAAGGTTAATGATCTTGCCCCATGTACATCAAAAAGTGTTGGCTTCGTTTGGATTGGAATTGTCTCCTAATTCTAGACCCAAGAAACTTTAAATGTGAGACCATTTTTTTAAATAATAACTCTAATAAATCTGTTTTATTCTCTTGTATGTAAAGCACACAAATGTGTATAGCTAAATAAATTATTGTTTAATGCAAATATATCTACAAGCTTTCAGGATATTGTAATAGAGCGTTTTGGTGTTGAAGCTGAAAGATTTTTGGGAGCAAGACTCACCAGTGAGTACATGTAATTTGATACATAATGACCCTTTCCATCCAAATATTTATCAAGTCGATACTAATTTCCAGATATTTGAAGCATACATAGGTAAATATGACATAGTCCCTTCCCTTGTGGTCCTTATGTAGATGAGTAGATAATCACAATAGCATGTAGTAAGATGAATGTTAGACTTAAGCCCAAGTTGCCCTGTGAACAAAGAAAGGACATAGTATCCTTTGCAATTAGATTTGCCTGCAGGTATTAAAAACAACAGAATACCCCAAATATCAAGATCGAATTTAGTATAGTAATCAAATTTAGTATAGTAATCATTCTAGGAGAGGTATGGAGCCTCAGCATATCAGAATGTCTTCTATCCTGTCACTCCTCTGTGTGTAGCTTGCATTCCCAAGCTCACTCATGGGTCAGCATGGATGCTGGTATAGTATGTCTACATCAAGCCAGCAGAAAGGAGCAGGGGGAGCTCAAGTATCGCTAGTACTTGTGAAGAGTGAACACAACACATTTGCATGTATCTCATTCATGAAAAAGTGGCCATACCTGTGTGCCAAGGGAGTTTATTCTAAATAGCCATGGGTCTAGTTAAAACTATACGTTATTTTATTATGAAAGAGGGAAAGTATGGTTCTTAGGGACAACTAGGAACTGGGCCACAAAACCCAATGTGGCTAGGAGTAGAAGTAGAGGGAATTATTAGTGTTGATAAAATAAATATTGATGTGTGACATTTTAACTTGTAAGTTATAGTACCTTCCAAAAATATTTATAGAAAATTCACAGCCTAATTTAAAATCCACTATAACAAATTTGCAGGTGTCGACAGGAAAATGTTTAAGTTGTTTGCAAGGAAAGGTGGGAGAGTACAGAATATGCTAGAGGAGTGTCTTAGCTGTTCAGAGACAGTGTCCCATGTTTACCTAGTTCAAGCTTGGGCATTATCTTTATTACCTTTCCCAAGTTATTTAAATACTTATAGGAAAGTGGCCAGGCATGTCAAGAGAGTAGACAATCTCTCTGTTTACCATATGTACATGGACATTTCAGTACTTACTTTTTACAGTAGAGAGGGAAACTATTATATTAATGTTTGATGCATTAGTGTATTGTTTCTAACTTCAGGCAAAATGCCAACTAATGATAAATTAATTAAGCATTAAATAGGTAATTCATGTCCTAAATGCTTTATATTACGCAGAAATCCTTGGTGAATTGTTACGTATGTTTGGGAGGGAATCATTTCTATTTGGTGGAATTGTTTAGGGATTGGGGAGAGTCTGAGAATTCTTTGTTATTTTTCCCATTTAGAATATTGGAATACAAGATCATTCTATCTGAAATCTCGGTATCCAACTCATCTTTAAAAGTATGTTAGGCCGGGCATGGTGGTGCACGCTTCTAATCCCAGCATTTGGGAGGCTGAGACCGGAGGATCCAGGTTCGAGGCCAGCCTCAGCTACCTAGTGAGGCCCTCCGCTACTTAGAGAGACTCGGTTTCAAAATAAAGAATAAAAAATAGGGCTGGGAGTATAGCTTGGAGATAGAATGCCCCTGAGTTCAATCCCCAGTACCACAAAAAAAAAAAAAAAATATGTTAGATGCAGATAAAGTGGAATTCCTTTAATTAATGAATTCTGAAACAGAAAGACACAGTGGAAAAGAGACTGATCAAAAAGGCAAAGGTTTTCTTCTGAATAATGTACTCTAAATGTAATATTAAATATTGAAAGGATATTTTATAAATGGCATTAAGCACACAGAGACACGCAAAAATAGATACGTATATTTATAGTTACTTCATTCTGTTACATTTGGCTGCTTTCCCATACCTGAGTTGCCCATCTATAGAAACAGTTAAGAATTGCACCCTATTATTTTAAAGCACAACTCAGTTTGTAGTGATTTTGGATTATTTGGCTTTCTGCAGAGAAATTCAACAATGAAAAGAAAAATATCAGTTTAATGTTACCCCGGCAGCTTTCAGATGTGTTTTAAGTCACCCAAGTCATGTGAAAGACTTTCTTACATTCTTAAAGAGGAAGAAAAATATTGTTTAAATGTCTGATTTGGCTGGGCACGGGGACACACTACTATAATCCCAGTACTTGGGATGTTGAGACAGGAGGCACACAGATTTGAGGCCAGTCTCAACAGCCCAGTGAGTCCCTGTTTCAAAATAAAAAATAAAATAGGACTGAGAATGTAGCTTAGAGGTAGAACATCCCTGGGTTCAATTATCAGTACCACCCCCCCCCCCAAAAAAATGGCTGACCTAGTAGCTAACATGTGCATTTTAGGTCTAATTCATGATATAGAACACTGTCATACTCATGTTTGGAAATAAATAGTGTAGTAATGTTTCAAATGCAATCAAAGTTCTTAGTATATGATAATTTTATGCAATTCATGTATGATTTTAATAACTTAAATTAGTGTATTATTTTATAATTGTGGGGTTTGGGTTATTCATTTAAGGTGGCTAAGTTTAGCTCTCAATAAAACCTAGAATGGTAGTATGCTTCCTGTAGGCAACTATGACTTGGTTTCATGAAATCTCTTTTCTAGCTAATGTTTCTAGTTAAAGAGAAGAAGAGAAAACTTTTTGTCATGCTTATGTTACCTGAAGCATGGGAGACATAAATAAATCTTTGGAATTTGTTTTACTTTATCTGCTGTTTTTTGTAGTGGAGGTGGTTTTTTGTTGTTGTTATTGTTGTTGTTTTTTTCCCCTTTGGTACTGGGGATTGAACTCAGGGGCATTCTACATCTGAGCTATACCCCCAGCCCTATTTTTTTATTTTTTATTTTGAAACAGGGTCTCACTAAGTTGCAGAGTGTCTCACTAAGTAGCTGAGGCTGGCCAAAAACCTGGATCCTCTGGTCTCAGCCTCCCAAATGCTGGGATTACAAGCATGCGCCACCACGCCTGGCTGTGGAGGTGGTTTTAATGATGGGATTGAGCCCAGAGCCTTGTACATGACAAGCTATAAGGGGCTTTTCATTTTCTTTTTTTTTTTTTTTTTTTTTTGCGGTACTGGGGATTGAACTCAGGGGCATTCTACCTCCGAGCTACGCCCCCAGCCCTATTTTTTATTCTTTATTTTGAAACTGAGTCTCACTAAGTTGCGGAGTGCCTCACTAGGTAGCTGAGGCTGGCCGCAAACCCGGATCCTCTGGTCTCAGCCTCCCGAATGCTGGGATTACAAGCGTGCGCCACCACGCCCGGCGGCTTTTCATTTTCATGCTATTTGTATCTTGTCAAGAATTTTGTTTAACTGAGCCCAGTGGAATTATCATATAGTATACTTATTCTATGTAGATATCCTCTTTAATATAAAATATTGAAATCAAATTTATTTCACGTTCAATTAACATATATACATATTTATTTACTTCTTTACAAATTCTTTTTTTTTTTTTTTTACATTGTTTAGATGCTTTCTCTAGCAAGATATGCTACTGCTTCCTGGTCTGTTAAGACTTGATTTGCACATGGTCTCTCGTTCTCCTATGTGAAATCTTTCCTGATTGACAGATAGATAGATCATTTTCTACTATACTCTACACCTAAATATATATATATATTTAAGTCTAACTGTATAATGACATTTTATACTGCCTTATAATCATCATTCTGTGAGTTCATGTCCCATCTCTTTAAAAAAAAAAAATCTCCAAAGAAGGTCATTGAGGGTAAAAGTCACTTCTAAATTACCTTTGATTCTCTCAAAATTTATTTTTCCAATTCAAGCAAAATGTGTACACATTTGAAGATTTGGAATATATGAAAAATGAGATGGGAAAATAATCCCTACCCAACTTCTGCACTCTAAGATCTAAGTTTGATGAATAAATGAAGAACAGTACATTAATTAATTTTAATCGTTCATGCATACAAAGATAAGTGATTTTAAAATGTATTCATGTATTAATATTTCCCAATTTCTTAGGATGGGCAGGATTTTTTATCATAAAAGGTGACTTCTTAATTTTTCTATGTATTTAAAGAACAAATTAGCATTCTTCTGGCTTTCTGGCTACCATACAAAATCTGATATATTTGGGGCCCAGGAGGCCTTGTGATTCATTAGCCTGGAAAACTGGAATTGCCAAATGGGTTATGTGGCCCTGTGTCTGGGGCACACAATCCCAGCATCTCTGTAGGAGCAACCGCAAGGAGAAGCTACATAAAATGATCAATTTGACCACATCGTTATCACTGAAATTCTAAAGGACTAATTTGACATATATTTGACAGGGAGTTCTTCTTTTACCTTCAGAGAAGTAAGTAAAATAAACGAAAACAGTTTTATTACTTGTTGTGAATGACCTAATATAAATATCTTCCTTTTTATAGACTTTAGTTCTATATCCCTGTCAAATTCTTGAAAATGAACTAAAAGAACATTCTTCACTTAGGAATTTTCATTTGTCTTTGCTTTAATAATAAAAGTCATAAGAAATTTCCTCGGTTTTGGTGTCTTTCATAGGTAGCTTCTTCCTGTCATAAGGTTATCATGTTATACTGCATCCCATGGCCTAGTAATCCAATAACAACTAGATTTAATTCTATGGGGTTTTTTCCCCATGGGAATACAGAAGATATCAGAAACTCAAGGATTATCAGATTTACTTTGCCTAATTTAGATTTTGAGGTGCTCATCTCATAGATGTTCAAGTAATTAATAGTGGTCTCGATTATTATCTCTTGCTCTGCTGTTGAAGCAGTAAATGTACTAAAGACATCTTTTTTATTTCTATGTGTATTTATTTTTACTTAGTAAAAACAAAGTGCAAAATTATCTTCAGAACTCATACTTAAGAAAAAGATAAATAATAACATCAATACATACCTGCTTGTATAGGGTAACCAAGTTATTGTAAAGTGGAAGGATCTATATTCTGTATTCTTACTGTTATGTTAAGTGCAATATTTGTTTGATATAACCAAGTAGTCACCAATAATTGGTCTCATCTCATCATGCAATATCAGTTGAGTGAAAAGGAACATGTAGATAGCCATGCAAGTTTCTAAAAGGACATTTAACTAAAAGTAAATGTTAGATATGTTTGTCAAACTAGTAAATATATTCATTGAGAAGTCCATACAATTATGTAGTTGCTATAACTTAACTATGAAAAGATTTCTTTTAAATGTTTTATTTTAATATATGTACATACCTAGAAAGCTGAAGATGTGTTTTGTGCCTTGGAATTTCATACGTAATTTGGGAATCTGCAATCTGCCAGATAGGCCAGCAGTGGCAGCTGAGTAATGTTTGACAGTCTTGTCCTAGATCACTACCATTTTCAACATGGTGGGGAATGAAATGCTTCCTTTCTCAGCTTTTGCATTATCACATTGGTGATGAGTCAACACACCCTTCTGCCAAATCTCTTCCTAAAAAGACAAACTAAAGCATGAATAACTTTCAGTTATTTCAGTTGAATCTGCTTATATTAAAACAGGATATAATCTTAAAATGTTTTAGCTATTAAAAGTACTCGGAAGTACTCAGAATTCATAGTCCTTTTACTAAGTGTATAGATTCTTAGAGTCACTTGGATGCTGAAAGAGTCTATGTAAAAATGGAGATATATTAAATAAGCATGTATGTGTTAGCACCTTCTGTGTGTATTAATCATTCCTTTGATAGATACTGCAGGACCACTTACAGACTGGTTTTACTAATGGTCCGGAATGTGCTGTAGTGGTACTGAAGCAAATGGACAGTGGAGTTGTTAAGATTTCTGTCTTCTCACCTCTGAGATAAAAGTTTTATTGAAATTTCAAAGCAAACTCTTTAAAAAGATAATGAACAAGGGCTGGAGATGTAGCTCACTGTTAGAGCACTTGCCTCGTGTGCATGAGGCCCTGGGTTGGATCCCAGTACCACATTAAAAAAGGGAATTGTCAGATGGATGGATTTTACTTGTTATTGCTTATAATTTGTATTCCACCACCTATGTTTCTGCATTTTACATTCAAGAGTCTCATTAAAGTTATTGAGCTTTTGGTCAAATTTAGAAAAAAAATGTAAGCACTTCTGTGACTTGAGTTGGATAAATAGCTCCTTGTATAGTTTTAATGTTCGGTTAAGTAATAGTTCCTGTGTAAGGTGGTAGCAAAATCTGAGGTGGTAAGATGAAGGGGATGGGGAGATACCAAAATGTCTTTCCTATAAACCCAAACATTCTAGCTTCCAGCATTTTATTTATTCCACAGTTAATATATTAAACAATTCAGAAAACGCAACTATTATAAATTAACCTGTTATTGCTGCCTCTATGTAGGCAAAGCAAACAGATACATTAATAAACATTGTCACATAAAAAAGGGAAAACATGAGTGAATGGGACCTGGAACTGGTATGTTTTGAGGAAGGAAAAGCTGCATGTAGAGAAAGATCTAAATGATGTGATTTAGTGCTGAAGAGACTAAAAGTAAGGACTTGAGATGCCTAAGGAGCACCAAAGGAAATCAAAGTCAAAAGTTTATTTAGGGCCAGACAGATGTATGTTCTTTAACTCAAAGATACCATAGAGCCGGGTGCGGTGGCACATGCTTGTAATCCCAGTGCTTAGGAGGCTGAGACCAGGGGATCCAGGTTCTCAGTCAGCCTCAACTGGTTAGTGAGACTCTCCGCAACTTAGTGAGATCCTGTTTCAAAATAAAGAACAAAATAGGGCTGGAGTGTAGCTCAGAGGTAGAATGCCCCTGGGTTCCATGGTTCCATCCCCAGTACCACAAAAAAAAAAAAAAAAAAAAAAAAAAGATACTGTAGAACAGTGATTTCCAATCTTTAACGTAGGAACAAGTCACTTGAGGCTACTGTTGAAATGCAGATCCGGATTCAGTAGTATATGGCGGTGCATGAGATTCTGCATTTCTGTTATGCTTCATATGGTGCAATGGTGTTGGTTTTTGTGCTTTGGTTTAATTATAAGGTACTAAAATTATTGCACTTTATTCAGAAAGACTATTCTCTTTGTTAGTTCCTAAGAGACTTTGCCTACAAAATTTCAGTAGAGCATACATTATGGGTGTGTGTGTGTGTGTGTGTGTGTGTGTGTGTGTGTGTGTGTGTATGAGCATGCATTACTGGGAATGGAACCCGGGGGCATTCTACCTCTGAATTCTGAGATACACCCCAGTCCTTTTATTTTTAACATGCTTTTTTGGTGCATTATAGTCTCACATCATAATTTAAATCATGTTGACAGTAACATACATGCACACAGCGCTTGGTGAGCCCTGCCCAACCTCCTGCTTCCTCATCTCGCCCCTTCCCAATACAGAGTACTGAGATTGACGTTGGTGTACTCATGTATGTATACATAGTTGATAGTAGTATTTCCATTAATGGACCTCAGTCTTCCTCCTCCCCTTCCCTTAGAACACTTCCCTGACTCCACTGAGGTTTATTCTCCATTATCTGGAGTCCTGCTGGTATCCCAATTACTCCCTAGCTTGTACATATTAGAGAAAACATATGACCCTTCACTTTCTGTGATTGGCTAATCTCACTTAACATTATAATGTTCTCCAGGTCCTTCCATTTTCTTGCAAATGATATTATTTTGTTCTTCTTTATTGCTGAGTAGAATTTAATTGTGTGTATTTCCCATAATTTTGTAATCTATTCAACTCTTAATGGACACCTAGGTTGGTTTCAAAGTTTGGCTATTATGAATTGTGCTGCTATGAACATGGGTATACATATATTACTGTAGTTCTCTGATTTCAACCTCTTTGGAAAGATACCCAGGATTGGTATGGCTGGATCAGATGGTGGATCCATTTCCAGTGTTCTGAGGAATCTTCACACTGATCTCCATAGTGGATGAACTAGTTTACAATCCCACCAACAGTGTAGAAGAGTTCCTATTTCTCCACATCCTCACCAACATTTATTGTTATTTGATTTCTTGATGATTGCATTCTAATTGGGGTAAGATGGAATCTCAGTGTAGTTTTGATTTGCATCTCCCTAATTGCTAATGATGTTGAACATTTTTTTATGTGTCTATTGGCCATTTGTATCTCTTCTTTTGTGAAGTGTCTATTGAATTCATTTGTCCATTTCTTGATTGGGTTGTTTTTTTAGTGTAAAGTCTCTATTAAGTTCTTTTTATATTCTAGATATTAGTCCTCTGTCAGGGGAATAGCTGACAAAGATCTTCTCCTATTCCATGGGCTTTCTCTTTAGACTATTGATGGTTTCTTTTGATGCACAGAAACTTTTTTAGTTTAATGCCATCCCATTTATTAAGTCTTGTTTGAATCTCTTGAGCTTTGGTGGTCTTGTTGAGGAAGATTCTACCTGTGCCTATATGTTGGGTGTTGAACCTATGCCCTTTTTTAGTAGCTTCACAGTCTCTGGTCTAACTTCCTGATCTTTGATCCATCTTGAGTTGACTCTTGTGCAGAATAAGAGGTAAGAATTTATTTCCATTTTTTCTACAACTGGATAACCAGTTTTCCCAACACCATTTGTTGAAAAGGCTGTCTTTTCTCCAGTGTATGTGTTTGGCACCTTTGTCAAAAATCATTGGCTACAAGTGAGTGGATTTGTTTCCATATCTTCTATTCTGTTCCATTGGTCTTTATGTCTATTTTTGTGCCCATATCATGCTGTTTTTATTACTATAGCTCTGTAGTATAACATGCACATTCAAAACCACATCAAGAAAATTGTAAATCATGACCAAGTTGGTTTCATCCTAGGAAAGTAAGGCTGGTTCAACATACACAAATCAAAACATGTTATTCACTACATAAATAGAACTAAGAACAAAATTCATATCATCACTGAAAAAGCATTTGACAAAATCCAATACTCATTCATGTTAAAAAAAAACACTGTAGATAATCAGAATCGAAAAAACGTACCTCAACATCATTAAAGCAATATACAATAAATCCAAAGCCAACATCATATTGAATTGGGGAAAACTGCGGGAATTCCCTTTAAAATCAGAAACAAGACAAGGATGTCCACTATCACCACTTCTTTTCAGTATAGTTCACAAGAGTCTTGCCAGAGCAATAAGACAAGAGAAGGATACTAATGGAATTCAAATAAAAAATAAGAATTAAAATTATCTTTATTTGCATATGACATGATCCTATAAAAAAAAAACCCTACCAAAAAACTACTAGCACTGATTAACAAATTTAGCAAAGTTGTGGGATATAAAATCAACCTAACAAAACAGTAGTTTATCTACATGCCACTCATGAATCCATGGAGAAAGAAATACAGAAAACAATTCCATTCACAATAACCTGAAAACCAATAAGATACCTAGGAATAAACCTAACCAAAGAGGTGAAAGACCTCTACACTGAAAATTATAAAGCACTAAAGAAAGGAAAGATCTCCCTTGCTCTTGAATAGGCAGAATAAATATTATCAAGATGGCCATTCTACCAAAAGTAACCTACAGAGTCAGTGCAATCCCTATCAAAATATCAATGTCATTCTTCATAAACCTAGAAAAATCATTCATAAATTTAATATGGAGAAACAAAAGACCCAGAAGAGCTAAAACAATTCTCACCAGTCCTTTTTTAATTTTTGTTTTGTTTTAAAACAAGATCTCCTTAGGTAGAGAATCTCCCTAAGTTCTAGAACCTGCAATCCTCCTGTCTCAGCCTCCCAAGTTCTAGGATTACAAGCATGTGCCACCATGCCCAGCTACTTGTGACTTTTTTACTTAATTGTTTTAGTGTTAGCACTAATATAATGAATATTTGAAATTAATGTACCAAAACGTAATGCAAGCTATTTGTGTTATGTTAATATTTATAATTGCCATAACATTTTCTATAGTTTATTTTTACTATTATTTATCAAATATTTAATGGTCTTTTTTTTCTTTGTTTTTATTGGTGCATTGTATTCATACATCTTAAGAAGGTACAAGCTGGTAGAGGCATACATGCACACAGCATAAGTTTAATGGTCATTTCTATAGTCACAAAATATTATAGATTTTAAAAGGCATAGTACTTGGTTACATTTGAATTTGTTCTTAACATTTTAAATGATGTAAAAACACCTTTGAAAGCAAAACCTATATAATATTTTAAATACAATTAGACCATGTAGCTAGAAAAAATTTGAGGCATTATTTTAAATCACTAACCTCTGTTTCTATTCTTATTTTCACCAAAATAGATCACAGATCAAAGAAAGGAATTTAGTTCAAATTCACTTTGCCTAACCATTTCATTGTTGGGAAAGAGGACATAGCAAGTAAAGAGTACAGATACAGTAGAAATATACTTTCTGTGCATCCTTAACTTTTATTGACTATTTCTTTCCAATATGCTTATGAAGGCTTGTGATAGCCTTGTTGGAAAAAAAAAAAATGATTACAACACATGGTATGATTTTGGCAGCATTATATCATGTGATTATGGAAATGTCCTCTGCAAGCCTTCAAGTCACCTGTGATCATCCCCATGTGACCAAAATCTACACAGATGGCCATAAATACCAATAAGAACAAACCACAAGATGACAGCTGGAAGCTACATTAAAAGAAGTGCTAAAAGGAGAGATATCACCTCCAATTTTCTATGTGGCGGAAGTGTGGGAATTTTAGTTCCAACACTTCCTGTGTATATTTAGCAGTATATAAATGATTAAACAATACTTCCGTCAGAGCCCCTACCCTATTCTTTATTTCTGAACTTATCCACTCAAAGTATTTGCATGAACGGCCTAGAATAGCAGTTTATCTATATGCGAGTATAAATTGCCAGCGATTCCAAATAAGGATGTGTTATTCTTGCAACTGGGATTAAAAATATAAAAAATGTTCCTCAATATGGAACAGCAATTATAGAATTCAGATCCTCTTAAATTGAAGTAAACTAAAATCTGGAGGAAATAATTGGATAGGGAAGAGTTTCATATGGGTAAACACTCTAGAAGTAATAAAAACAAACCTACAGCATGGTGGTCCAGCTTCCGAGATGTGTGCTGGTTATCACCAGGCAGAGGGGAAAGTGGCTCTGAATGTCAGCATGATGCATGTGTGGTCAAATCCTCAAGCTTTAACATATATTTACTTCTATTTAGTCATTTATTTATTACATGAAAGCCTTAATTACTTGAACATCTATTAGGTGCGCACCAATAAACTCTGTGGTGTGTGTGTATGTGTGTGTGTGTGTGTGTGTGTGCTGGGTATTGAACCCAGAGGCATTCTTCCTCTGAGCTACATCTCCATCCCTATTTTACCCTATTTTATTTTGAAACAGTATCTTGCTAAGTTGCACAGGGCCTTGCTAAGTTGCTAAGGCTGGCTGTCAACATGTGACCCTCCTGTCTCAATCTTCCAAATTCTGGGATTATTAGGCAAGCGCCACAATGCCTAGCTCACTCTGTTTTTTTGTTGTTGTTTTTTTGTTTGTGTGTGTGTGTGTGTGTGTGTGTGTGTGTGTGTGTGTGTTTGCAGTACTAGGGATGGAACCCAGGGGCATTCTACCTCTGAGCTACAACCCCAGCCCTATTTTTTATTCTTAATTTTGAAACAAGGTCTCACTAAGTTGCAGAGGGCCTCACTAAGTAGCTGAGGCTGGCTGTGAATCCAGATCCTCCTGTCTCAGGCTCCCAAGTACTAGGATTACAAGCGTGTGCCACCACACCTGGCTTTACTCTGTGTTATTAATGAAAAAAAAAGCAGAGGAAAAAAATAAAACTTATCCCTTTGAAGCTATAAAAATATGGGATGAACAAATAAGCATATATAAAATAATTAGAACAAATAAGCACATGCTTGAATCTATAGTCTAAGGTTTTGGCTCTAAGAGAAAATACCAAAGAAAATATTCAAGGAAGTCTTCTTCTGCAGGTTCATACTGGAGACCAACAATGCACATATATTGGAGGAGAGGAAATGAGAAAAGCTGTATAGGGTGTGTGTGTGTGTGTGTGTGTGTGTGTGTGTGTGTGTGTGAGAGAGAGAGAGAGAGAGAGAGAGAGAGAGATACATTTCTGCACTATAGTTTAAATATGGTTTGCTCCACCCTGGAACTCATGCTGAAATTGATTCCCCATATGAGTTATTAAGAGGGTAGAAACTGAAACCAACTATAGTATTTAGAGGTGGGGCCTTCGGGAAGTGATTTGGATTAGATACGGTCATTAGAGTAAAGCCCTCATGAATTAGGCTTGACTAAATCTTGGTGGCTTTATAAGAAGAGGGAAAGAGATCAGCAAAGACACACACACACACACACACACACACACACACACACACTCCTTGTCTCTTACCATTTGATGGCCCTGTGCTGGCTCTGGACACTGTCATGCAAGAAGGCCATCACAATATGATACCCCTTGACCCAGGACCTCCAGACCATGAGCCAAAATTAACCTTATTTCCTTATAACTCCTGAGCCCTTCAGCAGTATTGTAGTATTGGCAATAACAAATGGACTAATACTGAAATGTGTATGTGTGAGAGTGTTTCTTGTGGTCTAAGATCAACAAATCACTCTGAATCAAACAAAATAGATTATATGAGAAGACCAAGAATAGAGACTGTCTTTTAGAGGAAATTTATGACATACTCATTTTCTTCCTCAGTTGTGTCATGACTAAATATCCAGGCCCTTCAAATAGATTTTAGATCTTTAGAACTCTCTCTGCAGTATTCACCTTAGATCAATATGTAGTTTTAGAGTCTGGCTTGTCCTAGAGTGCTGGAATCTTTCATTTTAGGTGGAAATAGTGTCTAGGAAGAGAAGACAGGATATCCCTGGGACATCATGTATTTATATTTATCCACGAGGGTTTGCTTAAGAAGAATTATATTTGTATAAATCCTCCGTAAATATATTTTATTGCATTTCCAACAGATTTCACACTCTTTAAGAAAAAAAGTAGACTTAAAAAATAAATAAACAGCCGGGCGTGGTGGTGCACGCTTGTAATCCCAGCATTCGGGAGGCTGAGACCAGAGGATCCAGGTTCGCGGCCAGCCTCAGCTACCTAGTGAGGCACTCCGCAACTTAGTGAGACTCGGTTTCAAAAATAAAGAATAAAAAATAGGGCTGGGGGTATAGCTCGGAGGTAGAAAGCCCCTGAGTTCAATCCCCGGTACCGAAAAAATAAATAAATAAATAAATAAATAAATAAATAAATAAATAAATAAATAAACAAAATAAATGTATAACTGGAAGTAGCTGAGTATAGAAGAGTGGTATCTGAATAAAAGATCTTGCATGTCAAATTCTATGTTTTATGTCTGATTATTTCTATCCCTTATCATATGACCACTTGCATTCTCATGCATTCATTTAGAAGGGTCTAGGAAGTGCCTATGAGTGGCACAGCTCATTGTCTTTGCTTTACAGGAGAAAACAGACATGTAGACACCTAACTGAATCTAATCAGGCACGAGCTATGGAGAGTATTTTAGCATATATATTAAAAGCGCTATGGAGTTCTAATGACAAAAGAACATTCCAGGCTTGCTTAACCTTTCTGTTTATTGGTAACTGGTTGTTGCTTTTTTCCAGAATTTAATTTGTTTCTTTGTCTAGATTGGACCACAGCTTTTTCTTTAAAAAATCACTACTCTCCAGTTATCTTATATTCACTAACCATCCGTATTAAAGTTGATAAGTTGCATGTGGTATGCTGGCCTTGCTGGCAGTGTAGGCATTGCTAGGACACTTTGCTCTTATTTCACCACGAAAGCTCCTGGCCGTGATAAACACTATCAGGCTAGTGACAGACTGGCTCTTTCCTGGGCATATAATGTTTTAATATTGATTCCTTAATTATATGAACTGGATTTCTATCATTTGTATCTACATTTAGGTTATGTTATGGTTTGGATTTAGAATGTCCCCCTAGACCTCAAGGAAACAAGACAGCCATGTTGGAAGTGGCTCTTGGTTGCTGAGGAGAGGTCCCTGGGGGTGTGGTCTTGGGATTATATATGGTCCCTCCTCTCCTCTCCTCTCCTCTCCTCTCCACTTTCCTCCCCTCTTCTCTATCTCTTGCTTCTGGACTCAGACTTGTGCATGCTCTCTGCTCCCCATATCATGTTCTGAGCTCTGCGTACTTCACCTGTCCTAATATGGACTGGACTCGTGAAATCTTCAGAACTCTGAGCAAGTAAATCTTCCTTCCTCTATGTTGTGTTGGTCAGGTGTTTTGGATTATAGCAGTCAGAATACTAACTGAAACAATTTCTATTTGGTTTTGTGTTTTCACATCAAATGAACAGTTCATTTTATCAAGAAGGTTGCCAGCTAAAATGCAGGTGCAAGTTAAGTTTCATATTCAAATTAGACATTTTTTAGTATGTCCCTGAAAATTTTAGTGTGGTACATACTATATGCTAAAACTTATGTGCCTCAATAGAACATATGAAAAAGTTATTCTTAGTTGATTTGAAATTCACATTGAGCTGGATGCCAAATCAGGAAATCCCATTTTTTTATTAATAAAGACCAAGTTTCTCTTTTACAGGAATGATTCACAATTAAAAGATATTTTCATAGAATATGCTCTGAGTTTTTTGAATCAGTATTTCTCAGAAGTGACTGTGGAAATGTTTTTAGTGGCTCTGAGATACTACTTTTTCCTGCGATAGGTTTGTGTTCCTTACTAAAGCTTTAAAAGAATTTCTTTTACACTAGGAAACTCTGAAAAATATAGAGCTGTTCTTCATTGTCTGTGTAAGAAATAGAACAAATATAAAGATACTACAGAATTCTAGGAATTTTGTCCTGCAAGGAATATTAAAGATCACTTAAGTGATTATCATTAAAGAACTGAACCACATCTTTTGATACTAAATGACTTATTAACAAGTTAACAAGTTAATAAGCTGAGACTGATCCCAAGTCTTCAGGCTCTCAGTCTGCTATACAGGTGTGTAGATATCAAGGTGTGTACTTTCTCTTTTACAAAGCAATTAAGATGCATAGTTGTTAGGTAATTAAAGGGAGGAATTAATTGAATGCAATAACTTTAAAATGCATTGGGGTGGATATTATGGACCGTAACTAACAACTTCCGATAACACAAATTGGTTGCTATACTCAACCAGCCATCCATAACTGGTTGGTAAGAGCTGTAATCTATACTACTTAGTTTAAATCCTTGCCTCTCCACCAACTGGTTTTTCTTACTTTGGCCACAAAACTACTCAGGTACTCAAAGTCTTAATCTATAAAAATGAATTATGGCCATGATGGCTACATCAAAGACTGTGTCAAGAACTGATGTAAAGAATTTCAAACAATACCTGACACAAGTAAGAGCCTAATAAGGGTTACCTATTATTGTCTTGGTATTAGTAACACAACATATGAGGACAAACGGTTAGAGATGATAATCATAATGAAAGCAAATATGATTAAGGATGTGATAATAATCTAGATGTTGATTTCTAGTGATTTTAATGATCAAAGACCTAACGTACAGTATTTCATAAGTTGTTGCTTCAAGAATTTTTAAAAGACAATGGAGGCCCTCCTTCAATTTTGCCAACCAGAGACAAATATCCAGTTGTCCTTGCCAATACCACATCTGAGATTCAGTCCCAAATTTTCTCTCATCTTTTCAAGATTAATTAGAAAAATATGCCCCAATAGGAAATTAGTATTCGAATTTGTGAGATTATACAGTCACTTTAGAGATTTGAAAAAAAAGTCACTTGAGGCTTCAGTTTCACTTAGTGACTTCTCAAGAGGCTCCATGAGTCACTTGTGGGAAGGAAAGAAAAAGTAACTTCCCACTTTGGGTCTGATAATTCCAATTAGAGGTTTATAACCATTAGAGTTTGGGATACGTTTCCAAATTTAGTGGCTACAGTGTGTTAAATTTCCAAAGAGCCACAGAGGACAGAGACTATATTTATCTTGGCAATAGTTTTAGGTAGAAAAGACCAAGTGATACTTTTGAATGGAAAAGAGCTTTTCTTTTTTAAATAAAGGAAAACCACACCTTTAAATTTAACTAAACAAGTAGAGAGTTGTTATACTGTTAGTCGATGGATTCAAACCCATTATAATATCCTGAAAGGCACTGAGGAGCTGCTATTTTGTTCCTAAAATACCCAGATTCACAAAATTCTGCAAATAGCTTATAGCAACATGTTCCAGCTCAGTTTCCTTCCTGTTGGGTTCTTGGCAGAGCTATGGGAAAGACTAAGTGAGTATGGGTTCCTGGTCGCCTGTGAAAGCCACAGTACATGTCAAGCAACCCGAAGCAGTTACATACTATGAATTCCCAAACTCACATTTAGGAAGGCCTAGGATTTGTTGTCAATCTAAGAGCTGGAGTTTAGTAAGAACTCCCTTGATTTCCTAGAGCTGTAGATAAAGAAGAGTCAAATAGAACTGAAGAGAAAGGCATCCATTTCTTGTTTTGTAATAATAGTATGTCTTCTACTACACATTAATGTGTAGGAAAAATCCTACACATTAATTTGTTCACAGATCTGCTTGTATGTTCATTCATGCATCCTTGCACTTGTTCAGGCATCATTCATTCACCAACCATGCATGAATTGAAGATCAGGTCTATGCTAGGTGTTGGAGATACACAGGCATGGGAGTATAATTCCTGACTTTGAGGTCACTGTAAAGAGATACAGGTCCAGCCTCAGTTTTGTAAGTCTAGCACTGGAAGAAATTCAATGAAAATCTTGGAAAATGAATAGGCACAATGGAATACATCTCTAATCTCAGTACTTGACAGGCTGAGACAGGAGGATTATAGGTTTGAGACTTGTGTGTGGTAACTTAGCAAGACCCTGTTTCCAAATAAAAAAATAAAATAGGGCTGGAGTGTAGTCAAAAGGTAGAGCACCCCTGGGTTCAATCCATAGTAACCAGAAATAATAAAGAAATGAATAAATAAATACATAAATAAATCTTGCAAATGTTATTTCCTAAAGACTGATAATCTTCATATTAGTAGTGACCTCATCTTCAACACTTTATCCTAACTCTTCAAGGCATAAAATAGATAGGTAGTCATGAATACAACTATTAAAGAAGAAAGAGATAGCTAGATGTATTATACAAGTGTTGTGTTTTTTAGGTTCCAACAAGCTAAGAAGCAAGCCAACATGGGGATTTCTTTTTTTTTTTTTTTTTTGGCGGTACTGGGGATTGAACTCAGGGGCATTCTACCTCCGAGCTACACCCCCAGCCCTATTTTTTTATTCTTTATTTTGAAACCAGGTCTCACTAAGTTGCGGAGTGCCTCACTAGGTAGCTGAGGCTGGCCGCGAACCCGGATCCTCCAGTCTCAGCCTCCCGAATGCTGGGATTACAAGCGGGCGCCACCACGCCAGGCCCAACATGGGGATTTCTAACACAGTAGGGAAAGTATAACCTCTACATTTGCTTTATGATCAATAAATACACCTTATGCTGAACTCCTAGCGACTGTCATCTCTGACTGAGTATTGCATTCATATTGGAAGCAGCAGCTGTGATTTGTATATACTAAGATGACGAGGTTTTCCAGAACATCCGGCCCAGAGCCTTTTACATCCTAAGCCCACTTGTGATCGGAGTTAAGTGTGTGTGTGTGTGTGTGTGTGTGTGTGTATATATATATATATATATATATATATATATATATATATATATATATATTTTTTTTTTTTTTTTTTTTTGTTCCAAAGGCAGTTTGGAGGTTGGGGTGAGGGTGGCAGGCAGCATTCTATGTTGGCTTGTGGCTGAGGTGACAGGAGGATTTTAGCAGCTCGTGGGTGGGTGTTGAGGGAGCAGGTGGCTGTGGAAGAAGGAAGTGACTGTCAGGATTTAGTGGCATTTGGGGGCGTGTATAGGCAGGCATTAAAAAAAAA